>JAQFJA010000001.1:6818095-6830920 GCA_029874485.1 Naso brachycentron
AGGGCTGTAAAATAATGAAATTACCTCCAGAGCCCTCTCAGTTAAACGAGCCGTGCTTTGCCTTTAGCACCTAATGATTTTCTAATGTTTTTAATGCACTTTTTATTATACTGCTCAGATTAGAGTGAAAGAGAGAGGCCTCTGACATATGATTATACTGAAAAAGAAAGAAAACCTCGAGAGAGGAAAAGAGACAGAGAAATTGCCAGAGAGAGGGACTGACAGGGAAATGGAGACAGAAGGAAAACAACAGACAGAGCGAGAGGCCTCTGACATATGATTACAGAGTGATTTGAAAGATAACCCTCAAATGCTGAGGGACTGGGCAGAGAGTTGAAGAGGGAAATGGAGAGAAAAGTCGTGATGACAGTTGGATAGCTTGCGCAATTTATAGCTATAGATAGTAAAAGCTGACCCCACCTGAAAATGGAAATGCCAGACGATCCAAGAATTGATACTGTGCTTATATTCTACATAATATACTTTCCAGCTCCTTTAAGCTCCAGATTTTACATCTTGATAAAAGAGTCTCAGTTGTTCATTTCACAAAAATTAACATATTATGCAGTTACAGCTTTAACTGTTAGAACTGATGAAGCTCCATAAAAGATGAGTATTCTCATTGAGTCACTGCATATTTTGGGGAAGTTTTCAACATATTAGAAAGACATGATTTTACTGATTAGAGTATAGATTTATTTCCCCATAGTGTCATCAAATAACTAATCTAACTTTTTAGAAAAGATTAAATGATGTGATGTAACCGTAAGTGTAGTCATTATAGCCATGATAACACATGGACACGGCCATTTTTTTTTGCCTTGTTCGTGTGTATGACTGTGTGTGGTGACACACACACACACACACACACACACACACACACACACACACACACACACACACATACACACACACACACACACACCTTGTATTGATTTCATGCCTCACTACATGAGGTGTTTAACATCTCTAGTGAAACACCATAGTTTAGAGAAACACACACTAACACAGACACCTCTGTTGGACGGATCGAATCAGCGTGCTGTACATGACACACTCATATTTACACATGTGCAAAGTAAGTGGCTCACACATTTTTCCAAAGCAAGAAGGCAAACTTTAACCCATGTCTAAGATCAATTGTTGGCCGAAATTCACACAAACAAGCACCTACCTCCATCCTTTGTAGTGACATTAACTTTTGCCTTAGTTGTATTATGTGCTCCGTTGGACACCTGTAATGACACCAGATATGTGGTGCTGGGCCAAAGGTCATTTATCACTGTGGAGATGATCTCAGGAGGGAAAGCTGAGATTTGACTTGACTCGGCAGACTCTATTGTTAGAAAGTAAGATTCCACCTCTCCCTGCAGGTCTTGCAGAGCTGAAAAGATACAAAGAGAGAGGAAGAAAAGTAAGGGAGAAATTAGAAAAAAAAAGACTCAGTTTTTATTTCCACTTTTTGATGAATTGTCAAGTCAGAGAACATTTGTCCTTAAACATATGGCCTTGAAAGACATTTGCTGGGGGGAGTGTGTGTGTATGGAGTGTTTAGGAGGAAGGGTGATCTTACAGGGTTGTGTCCAGTTGACCTGTACAGCAGTGTGATTGATAGCGAAGGCAGACAGAGGCGGAGGGTGGAGGGGAATCCCCGCCATGGTAACTGCAGTAACAATCTCTCCAGTGGAGAAGCCCACATCATTATGTACCTCTAACTGGTACTGGTAACGGGTAAATCTGTTGAGAGACAATATTGCTGATTTTAAAAAAAGGGCTTTTTTCCATGTGAGTTACAAGCTTCAAATGTTTCTGGGATTTTTTTGGGATTTGTAATAGCAGGGTGTAAAAATATTTCTACTATAAATCAATAAATAATAACTTGAGCAAGAAAAAAATAACAAATGCTTTTATAGAAGCACTCCTATAAATATAATCCCATTAATCAGTGTTCTTCATCTATTTGTTCCCTCTAAAGTTACTGTTAATTCTGCTAATATGGTTACTTCTATTAAACACATGCAAATCACCTTTTCATTTAGTACTCTCTAGATTATAAATCAAAAATCCTGCAGAGTGAAAAATGCTGACATGTTCAAAAGTTTACTACTTGAATAAAGCACAATAGAGACACAAACCCAAAGAGTACACCCAGAGCCGTTTAGCAAGCATAGAGGGAAAAAAAATTAGCTTCCGCCAAGTGCCAAACTGAGATTAGGGGACGCTGTGTGAAAAACAATTTAATTCTTTGGGATATTTGCTTAATGTATCTTTGAGCGGTATTAAAAGATCGGCATCAGCGGCAGCTCGCCGATCGGCTCTGCACACACGGTTTGCTGCAGCGCTAGCGTTTGCTCTAGAGCTCATTTCAGTAATCTCACCTGCTTAGGCCTTTATCTTGGTAGAACAATTTGGTGCCGGAGTAAACATGGAGCCAGCGATGGAGATCTTCATAGGGGGGTGGGGACATGGCTGTTACTGTGGGGACCGTGGCGATGGCCAGGGGCTGCTGGGTTTTACGTCTGAGCAACTTGTATCTGAAGGGGAAATTTGAATAAAAGCAAACACGCACACACATACACACACATGGTTGGATGTTTAGGAATGCATTAACACACAACACGTGTCCACCAATATAAGCACACGGAGACAAACCGTCGCTACACAAACCTGAATACACATGTGTGCATAAAGACACACAACCACATACACATTTTAACAGACTCTTCCTCTTATCGCTCCTTCCCTCCTCTTCTTCTGTTTTTCATCATCTCTATTCTTTTGCATTCACTGAATCTCACCCCTCCCTCCCGACGCCCCTCCCTCTGTTGTTTTTTTCTGCAGGGTTTGTGTTTTTCTCTCCCCACAGTGATGCTAATTTCTGCTGTAATCAGAAGAGAAGGGCTTAATGCTGCCTTTTAACCAACCCACTTAGACAAACACACAGAGCTGAGCAGAGCAGAACAGAGAAGCGAGCTCATGCATTTTAATCGCCTGCCAGGAAAATGGACCTTTATTTTAGGCCTAATCTCCGACAGAGTAGAACAGGACAGTACAAAACAGACCAGAACGTGCAATAAGACTGAGAAAACACTGATTAAAAAATGCACAACACTTAGCTCATTACCAGGGCACTCATGTTAGCAGCTCGTTAACGTGTTCCTATCTGCTGTTTACTAACGTTTTTCAGCAACCACTGAACATCTCCAGCACATCATGTTTCATTATTAATCTTTTTGGCTGAGTTTTGAGTTTTGTTCTTCGTTATAATTCTGTTTTTTTTCTCATTGTACATTATTTTATTACATGGAATGCATTTTTGTATGCTGTTGCTTAGGATAGTAGCTAACGGGGATCCAAATAAAACTAAAATTAACAGCTAAGGAATAAAAAACAGGTATCGATTCAGATTATGAAAAGTTATGATTATTGCACAGACTGGGGTCCACAGATATTAGCTCCTCATAATAATTGTTAGATTTTGGATGCATATTTGCGTGTGTAAAACTGTTATGAGCTTTCTCCTAACTTTTCTTTACAAAAAGAAATGGAGGCAGTTTGATTGTTTCTGTGCATTTTGAAAGCAGTTTTGCATGAGTGCTTCATATTGGAATGTTGATTGAATCAAGATGAGATCTAATTATAAAGAAGGAAATCTGTTTGTGAGTTTAAGTTATCTGTGACTTGCTTTTCAGCAACTGTTTAACCAAGTGACTTCACACTTGGCAAGTTTATTGTTTAAGACCCAAGAAAGTATAGTGGAGGGCAGTGGTCTTCAACCAGGGGGTCGTGACTCCTAGGGGGTCCATGGAAGTACTGCAGGGGGTCCCCCAAAATAGTTTTTTTTAATCAAAATAATTTATATCTGGGAATTTTTAAAAATTTGGACAAAGAAACATACAATGAGCATTAACGTGGAATGAGATCTAAGCCCAGAGCTCTAAGACTCACATTTTGCCTCACAAAGCCATGGTTCTGGTTACAGCATACATGTTACCTGATGTTAGGTCCATTGGGTCTGCTTGGTGGTTGCCAGGAAATGGCCAGGAAAGACTCACTGACCGCCACTACAGACAGTGCTTCAAGGCCTTCAGGGCTTGTGGGTAATGTGGAAGCTGGAGTGGGCAGGCTTTCTGTACATCCTCCAACACGACCGCCACCCGTAGAACAGGCCAACACAGTGACGCTATAGTTTGTGAAGGGGATTAGGCCTGTTATTGTGACATTGAGCTCAGAAGCGTTTCCACTGTCATGGAAGATGCGGGGCTCCGGAAGGCGGATCTCATAACCATTGATTTCTCCATTGGGAATAAGAGGAGGAGCCCATGAGACCTGAAACATGAGTGTGTGAGATTAAAGTTCTGGTTGTTCATTTAAAACTAAAAACTGAAGGTGCAGTTTACTTGAACCCTTCTATCTGTCCTATCATTATCCCAGAAAAGTCTCATTGGTTGGCTGGCCATTCTGAATGTCGGCATGCTGAGGACAGCAGAAAGCTTTTAGATGGATGAACTACAGGAAGTCATGACATAGTGCGGATGTGTGTGTATACGTGTGTGTGTGTGTGGGGGCAGTTTCTGCGTATGCAAACAATATTTGCATCAGAGTGTGGAGGCAGTTGAGTGCTACTGGTGGTGTCATATAGGTAGTATCTGTGTGCGCATATACTGTCACCTCACTCAATGGATGTACAGTGCTAGGATGGTCACTGTGTGTGTGTGCGAAACTCTCATGTGGGGAAAGATAACCTGACTTTGACTTGAGCAGAAGATTCCTTTCATCAGATTTAAAACTGAGTGCACATACACACACACACACACACACACACACGCACGCACATGCACAAACACCATGCTAAAATAATGAAAACGGCTGGTAATGGAATTGCTGCATGCAAAAACAAAAGCTTGCTGTTGTCGGGCGCTGCATCTGATTTGGAAACAGTTCAGTCTGTCAGCGTTTCAGAGTGAACTGTGAAGGTAACTGGCACACACACAAATGGCAATACACACACAAACAAACACACGCACACACACACACACACACACACACACACGCACACACACACACACACACACACTTACAAACACGCACACTTACACACAGTTTGAAATATTTGGATTGCAGATGTCTGTACAATACATCTTTGTTTATACACCCACATCCAAACCCACAGTTACACCTAAATTCGTCAACTGCGTGCACACACACACACACACACACACACACACACACACACACACACACCTGTGTGTTCCAACACACTCACGGATACAAACTGTCATGTACAATAACTGATCAGTTCACAGCTTGTTGAGACTTATGAGTTTAGGTGATTAAGTGGTCAATATTGATGAGAGTTTTATGAATGAACGTCAAGAATAATTATGTCTCACGTAACCTTGATGTTCATTTAACAAGTGCCACTGAGAGGTGATACAGGACAAACACAAGCGCGTGCACATAAAACACACACACACACAGACACAGCCACACACAGCCACACACAGCCACACACAGCCACACACGCAACCACATATGGGCAGGGTCATGTTGAGTTAGGTAGCTCATTTCCCAAAGTGCGTGTTGGGTGTGCTTTGTGGTGGAAGTCATTTACAGATTGAATAGCCTGATGTAATCTGGAGATGGTGAAGACAGCAGAGACCCCACGCTGACACAGAGCACTGGGGCTAAGGCCAGTACAGTATGTGTCTGTGTGTGTTTGTATGTGTGTTTATGTGCATATGAGTGAGAGAGACGGATGATAAAGTTCGTAGTGAGAGAGAATAGGTGTGTGTGTGTGTGTGTGTAAGACTTGGCGAATGTACTGTATGTGTGTCTTTACGCACTGATGCTATTATAATCAGAAGAGAACTTACAAGCATTGCAAGAGGGCCAACCTCTGCAGCTAATACAACTCCGCGTTACCACTTATTGCAGGTAAATTTTAATTGTCATCCTGCAAACAAACTCAACGATGTGACTTAATCTTAGATCTTTGACTTACTTTTTCAGATTTGTGATTAAAAAGTTAAGATTACAGTGGTTATGATAGGTCACAGATAAAAGGATTACCAAAATCAAGTTACAGTTTAAATCAAACAAGTTTACTGACATGTCTTTAGCATAACTAACTACCGGCAGAAGCAAATATATCTTGGCAAAGATAATCAGTGTAAGAATGAGAAATTAACGACTTCTTGCTGTAGTCAGTCACTAACCATCTTGAGCAATGTTTTTATTTTGGTACCAAAGCCCTGTGATTAAATTCTGCTTTATTCTACAGATCTGCTTTGACCATAGTTCAATTCAAAACCTGCATTACAACAATCGATGTGCTGATTTTCAAGCCTCACTGCATCACACCCACATTGCGAACTATTCCACGAGTGAAGCCAAAAGGATTCTGCCTGTAAACAACAAAGATGCCATCCTAATATTAGAAAAACAGACATTCAGTGGACTTTGGCTGTGATATGATATCCTGACCAAGACTATCAATACATATAATGAACACAGGCAAATTAAAAAGAAATGTAGTATAATGGAAGGGAAAGGAATACCTCAATGAGTGGGAAGTGATACATAAAAAAGAAACTATTTAGAGAATGAAGGGAGATATTCAAAATCCTCTTTGTATTGTCAAGGTCAGCTGGTAACCAGGAAGCCGCCTGTCTGTCTGTCCAATTAGCAACAACCAGGAAGGAACACTTTCCCTTTCAGACCTGTGACCCCTAAAGCTGTGCCGCTGCAGAGATGACAGGGGCGGTTCTGAAATGATGACAGGCATTAGCATTTTTCTGCAGTTAGCATTAGGGCAAGGCTGTGTGTGTGTGTGTGTGTGTGTGTGTGTATGCATACAATATTGTTTCAGTGTCTTTCATTGATAGGCCTTGATGTGGGATTAGCCAGTGGTGGAACTTAACTGTGGTCCCTCCTTCAAGATGGCCGACAGGAAGGAAGCTGCCTCAGACAGGGTCATAGCCCCTCCCACTTTCTGAAGGGGACCTTGAGTTGAATGTTTTTCTTTCTCATTAAATCCCAAGACGGAGAGACGAGGGAATCAATGTGACATTGCTTTGTCTTTTCTTCTCCGAGTGGCTAAAATGATTCTCAATAAAGTTGCATTACATTTTTTGTGTGTTTTGTGTTTAAAGAAACTTGGGAAACTATGGGAACCAGGAGAAGCATGGCTTTTAAATTCGGGTCCATTTCAACATACAGGTTCATATTTTCTCTACAATCTCTTAAGTGGTTTGTTTTTTCTGACTTTTTCCTGTGCAAGGTTTTACATTATCTACAAATTGTCAAATCAAGTCCACAAGCTCTCGCATTTTGCAACATATTTTCCATCATACAAGTAATTTTTAATGGATCTGTCAAACGCCACCTTAAAAAAAGGAGCTCATACCTGAAGTGACTCTGGACCGAAGACCTTCACCCTCGGAGGACTGAGACCAGCTGGCCGAGAGGGTCTTGTGGTGATACTGACCCAGGGCCCTGCAAGAAGGTAACAATATCTTTTGTTTAAGTTCCTAATGTGAAACAGCAAAGGGAGGAATCATTCATATCCCTCCCTTCATCACAGGAAGGTAAACTCCTTAAAGCAGGAACTAACAGTGTCACTGACAGTAAGAAATGTTACACACACTCATCTTGATTGCATTTAGCTTCAGTTAAAACCATTATTATGGGCTTACCTGTAGTGTTGCCAGCCTGATTACGGAGCACAAGTCGATACTGGTAGCTAGTCCAGGGACTGAGAGCTGATGAGGAGTCAAGGAATGAAAGAGGGGAAGGGTCTGGAGGGACTTGGCCTACTGTGGAGACTTGTTTGGTCCCAGCAACTCTGCGCTCAATCAGCCATCTACACCAAAAGATACAACAGAATATACATATATTTACTTAACTTTTACTTTACTAACCAGGTGAGTCCCACTGAGATTTTTTTTCTTTTTTTCAAGGGAGACCTGGTCAAGACAGTAAGCAGCAAAAACACAAAGCTGCAGACAGAGACGAAATACAATTAACAAGAATTTAAATTTGCAATAAAAGAGACCAGCAACCATCCAGACAAGCTAAAAACATCAACATCCGATGGAATCTGCCTCTAGATCTTTTATTTTTGATTTAAAAGCATTTAATGAGAGCAGGTCTTTCAGTTTATACATCAGTGTACACAAACTAGAGTGTCACAGAGGGACTGAAGTTTAGGTATCAGATCATCTCTCACCGCTCCAGTGGTCCATTGCTCAACTCTGGTGCACCCCAAGTCAAGAGAACAGAGGTGGGGGTGTCAGAGTAAAGGTGAGGTGCAGGAACCCCTTCAGGGGGAGCTGGGAGAGTACGGAAGCCCGGAGACATCCCAGACAATGAACATCCCACTCTGGTGCACACCTCCATCTAGATGTTAGAGAACAATTTTGTAACATCACAGCGTGACCTGTCTTTGCAGCAGTTTTCATGAATCAGTAAATTCATGGTGATTAGAACAGTTTAACAGCATGATTCATTCTGTTGCTTTTTCTCAGTCAACAATCTCTAATTCTGGCACATTCGACTGTTATGTTGCAATGACTATTAAAATTGAAACCACAAGCAGGATTAAGTGTGCATTGACATTTTTAAAATTCAGTCTCATCAGTGATTGAAAACACAATTATCTTATTGACAAAAAAACCCCAACTAGTAACTGTATTTATATGAATAATTAAAACAACGATTAAAGAGGAATAGAGACAATAGGTGTATTTATATGGTTTTTAAACTATTTAATATAATGTTTAATCAGTCACACTATATGATTTAGTATTGTGTCCTACTACAGTAAAAGTCTAACATATTTTACCTGGAGGCTGTAGGTCTGGTATGGCAGAAGGTCGAGGAAAGTGTAGCTGGTGGTGTTTCCTGGAACAGCAACTGATAGATGGGCTGAACTCAAATCTGAAGCAGCATTAGAGGAACCATAGACGGGGTTGTGAAAAGAGTCTGGTTTTAAAATATGTCCAGTATTAGAGCTGGTTTCATTGTACAGGTTCCCCATGAAAAGATCTGGGCTTGGGTTTATATTGGCGGTAATGGGCTCAGTAGGGCGGTATGAGATGTAACCCGAACCTTTGCTTGTATTGCTTCCATGACTGGACTCGATCTGACTGCTGTCTGCGACACCAGGCTTCAGGCTAGTGTTGACAGTAGACATGGAGATGTGGGTTAAGCTTGGGGTGGTCAGACTGGATGGTGATCTGAGGTTATGACCTGAGTTGATGTAAGTGTCCTCAGTGCTGAACAGTAGGCTTGTTTTAGGACCTAAGCTGGAGTTGAGGGTTGTACTTGTGCTGGAGGCTGAGCTGGGCCAAAGATAGATGGTATAATTGGTGATAACGCCATTTGGTTGGGAAGGAAGAGCCCAGGTAATTGTTATACTTCGAGGATGGAGCTCTGATACAACAGGAGTGTCCACTGGTCCAGGACCTGAAGGTAAAGAGAGATTTAAAAAAATTAAAAAACCAAAGAGGAATATTTTTAAGAAAGCAGGAAAATAAAAAGTCCTTGCTTATGTGCTAATAAAAGAATAAGAAAAAAGAGGGGAGGAAGATGTGTTCTAAAGAATTATTTGACAAGTTTTGTCGAGAATGACATCAGGAGGACAAAAAGTGATTTTGCCATCTCTATCCAACGGATTAACAGTGGGATCTCTCTCAATTTTTCCCGTAGAGCAAACCAAGATTGTATTTATAGATTTATGCTGTGAATTGTGACTGTTTGAATGTGAGTCTCTGCATCTTTAAGCAGGAAGTACAGGAGGTGATGAATTGGCCAGTCTGCATTGCTGGAAGGATTGCAGTCAAATTTCACAGCAGCTTTGCTGTACACGAGCACTATATGACACACACCCACGTTCAAATATACTCATATAAGCCATATTTTACAATAGATACAATAAGGGATAAAATTGGAACATTATATATATGTAATACATTAAGGGGGCCCAACTGATGTATCAGATTGCCAATAATATTGGCTGATATTGTCCTATGCCAGATATATCTGTGTCGGTGTGTGTATTGTCAGATATGCACCGATATTAAAACTGTTTTTAAGGCTGGAAAAAATACTCGGACTAGTGATTTGAAATGGGGTAATTAAGTAGTTTGTACAGCAGAGGGGGCGGTCTGTTATTTAAAAACTAAGTGATGTACTTACTGTTTGGTGAACTGATGTTGGCAATAAAGTTTGTGAAAATGTAAGATATCCTTCCTCCTTTACATATCTTTGTCACAAGTATTTAATAACCACATTCAGCTGATATATAGCTGTCATGGAGGAAGCATCTGTGTGTGTATACGTTGTCACCTCTCTCCATGAATGTACAGTGTGATTATCTATCTATCTATCTATCTATCTATCTATCTATCTTTATGTATAAGAATTTTCTTGCTCCCTAATATCAGTATCGATATCTGCCCCCAAAATCCCATATTGGTTGGGCCCTAATATTTACTTTTGCTGAATAAGAAGTTAGTAATTTCCAAGCTTCAGCTCTGGAGACCACATTTATTGCAAATGGATCAAAATAAATAATTTTGCAGAACCATAGAGCTGCTTAAGGTTAGGGTATCTCATTTAGGTCTACTACCATGTATTATGTTCACTATTATTCTCAATGCCTGGGAGTGTCAGTCCAGAAGGCAAAATGATCCTCACAGGTTTGCAGAAAGACAGAGGCCACAGGCTCATACACACAGCCATGTGATCTGCACATGTCCATACATTTGCACAAGACTAGTCAGAGGGATATTTCACTCCACGGTAGCTCATTTGAAGGTAATGCCCCCTCCCCCCTTTTCTCCTGGCATTTACATCCCACTGTACTGCTCTATAATTGACACACATAGATACATGTCCATATACATACAGTAGAAACACACTCTTCCTGACTAACACCCACACACATGCACTCACAGACCCACACCCACAGTAATGCAGTATAGCAGTAATGGTGCTGTGTGAAGGGCAAGCAGATCAAGGTGACTGAGCGGACTGAGGGAGCGTGCTGCGTCGCTAAGTGCTACCGCTAACCGCTAACGGCTTTCCCAGATGGCGGTGTGAGTGTGTGTACATGTGTGTGAGTGAGAGAGAGAGAGGGTGAAAGAAGATGAGCGATTGAGAGTATGCATGTATGACTGTAAGAGAGAGCGTCTAAGCGTGTATTTGTGTATGTCAGCATGCACGTAAGAAAGACGTTGAGTAAAAATGCGTGTATTTTGCAGATTAGGTTCTAATCAACTTATCTTCATACAGACTGAGATAGATCAGAGCTTTGCTCCTGATGCACCAGTTCTCAAATGTTTTTCCTCATACTTAACCTGAATATAGCCTGAACCTGCGTCGAACTTTCTTTATCCATAAATTCTAACTTTATTAAATTGAAATGATTGATTTTATACAAGAAAACAAAAGATAGCAGGCGAACCCTCTTAAAATTTAAATTTTTTTAGAAAATCTTGGTGTTGGTGAATTTACTTATGGACCTCAATGATATCTTATGGTAGTGATCGACTGATAATGTGTTTTTTAGGGCTGATACCGATTATTAGTAAGTCAAGGAGGCCAATAACTGATATTTGTTGCAGTAAATGTTCAAATTTTGGTGCCAAAATTTACAGCAATGCAAATCTCAAAGCCACGCTGCCTTTAATTTAACATATGTTTAATGGAATGTTCTTTACACATGAAATACCTGAAAAATTCTTTTTTAAAAAAGTGCATTAAGTATTTGCTACTCCCAAACTGACACTCTTTTGGTGTGTGTTGCACACACTGGTAGTGTGAAATGTCCCACGCCACTTTTGTGTCTTTGTGCAGCCATCTAATAAAAAAGGAGCATACTGCTAATTATTTAATTTAAAATTGAGGCAGTTTCAGAATATTTTCCCAAACTTATGTGCGGGCATGTATATTTTTATTGTCTGGCCAACAAAAATATGCTGACACAAATAATATGAAAAATGACCAATATCTAAGGCGATTATCGGTCTAACCGATTAATGGTCAATCCCTAACTGTTTCTTGTTCTGAGCTTTTCATTACATCATGTACTGCCACAAAGATACATCAGGATGGCAGGCAGTCAGACACAAACAGGCACAGGCACAGGCACACACACACACACACACACACACACACACACACACTCTCTTTTTTCTGAATCCAACACAAACAATAGTATGAACAGTTCTGTAAAGCTTGACTGATTTCACAGATCAGGAAATGTTCCCACTAACACCATCTTTTCATATATCTCTATCTGTTCTGTCTATCTGACTCTTCTGTCTTTCTTCTCTCTGACCCGTTCCTTCCCTCTTCTCCGCCACGTCTCTCATTTCCTTCTGTCTCCCTCTGTTACTCGTGCTTTGTGTCATGGTCTCTCTCCCTCTTTCACTCCCTCTCTCTCTCTGGGCTCCCTGCTAAATAAACAATGCAGAGAGTTGACCTTTTGGGTTAACAGGTTTTTATGCTAGCTCTACTCAGCACTCACACTGATTCAATTACCACCAAAGGTCCACTGAACCCCTCGAATAACCAAGGAGCCCGTCTTCCTGTCTGACTATACGCATATCTGCCGGCCTGTCTGCATGCCTCACTGCCATCTCGTTCGTCTTTGTGGATGATTGAGACATCTTTTTTGTTTTTTTTATCTGTTTGTCTAATTAGACATTCCACATTTTTCTATTTGACTACATTCCTTACTGCCTTCGTGTGTTTCCCTCTGTCTGTCTGATCATAATGTCCATCTGTTCTAACAACAGATGTAAGATATGCCCAAAG
>JAQFJA010000001.1:6902985-6921352 GCA_029874485.1 Naso brachycentron
AAACAAGACTGCAGCCTGGTACAATTTTGAGAATTATGTCCCTCCCAATAAGCATCAGAGGGTGTTGCCATTTATTAGTAATAAAATTTAACACAAAGCCAATAAGTGTGTGTGAGGTTATATTAAGCACTCTGGGCTCAATTCGTTTTTTCTTTCTCAAGGCTAATAGCAGCTAATAAACAAATTAGAAATTCTATTTAGCCTTCAACAGCAAATTCTCAGTGGCATAAATACCATGTCATGGACTGGCAGTTCAGGAAATCATGAGGGGCCATTTGTACGAATGCAGCTTAACAAATACAATGAAATAATGGAATAAAAAGAAAACATAACCAACCGTGTTGTAGTGAAGCACCAAATATCGACTCTATTGGATTTTTATTTATTATTCTGTTTCCTCTTTTACTCTTTTTAACAACATTCCATCAATACATCCATTCACAACTTGTGTTAGAGTACACCTGGCTATGCAGTTGGTTCATCACCATTACTGACACAATACAACATCTGTTACTTCTTGTCCCATAAGACTAACCAAACATAACAATACACACACAAAGAAAATGATGAGGTAATGCACACACAGAAGTTAAAGTGACTTGAGTGAGTAGAAACAATCTTTGTCCTCTGTGGGGCTGTTGTTGGGACCTGGCACTAACAGGACAATCACTGAGTGGAGATCTGGCAGAAGGCATGCAACAAAACACACACACACACACACACACAAAGAAACAAACACCAAAGGTCTGGAGAACCAAGTGTTATTCCTCACAATTTTCTTCAACCATTTCCAGGTTGTCTGATCTTTGAGCAGTAACCCACTACTTTTTAATTTATCCAATCAATTCTAAACTTTCTTGTTCATCATAAATCATCATTTTATCATTTCAATCACAGATGCAAGATGCATACCTCTTCACTCGGCTGAATCTTTGTTACGGTGCTGGAGGTAAAGTGTCCAAACTGAGAGAGGAAATTTCCGCACACTTAGATCCATGTAATATTTCACTTTAGACTTCAAAGTGAAATACTGCATGGACCTAAGTGTGCGGAAATCTCCTCTCATTATTTAAATCACACTCACCTGGTCGGCAGCTGCTGCAGTCCTGTCCATAGCGTGTAGGCAGACAAACACACTGGCCTGTGGTGCTGTCACATACCGACCCCACCACTGTACCTCTGGGGTCACAGACACATGGTACACAGCCCTGGGACAACTCCTCTGATAGGACATAAAACAACACAAGGAAGCAGAACAGATTCAGGCTTTTACTTTCAAACTGTCAGTATTTACACAACACAGAAACTTAACACAACAAAAACAAATCATCTCCTCTATCAAAAGCCCTGACATGATGTAATAATTGGCATTTTGTGTGTCTGTATGAGCCCTGTAGGTTACGAAAACACATTAATGACTTTCATTTTATTTCAGCTGTAGTAACTATGCTACCTCTCAACTGACCTGCATGCATAAGTTCATTATAAAGTGACCAACTAGCTCTAGAGGACTTGATTTACCCTTTACTTTCCCAAGGACAATACAGCATATGGTTGAAAGTAATTAAACGAAAGATGGACGTACGGCTGATTATACTTGTTCAGTTATAGGCGGAGTTGTACAACCAGTCAGGTTCTTACTATTTGACACCAACAGAAGAAACAATGTGGGTTTTCTGTTACTATTTGCTAACTATCAGCAATGTCATGGCAGGAGTGACAGAAGCAAAATCGTCCAAGAACCTTGGTCAAAAGGATGAAAGGTGCATGGCTGTTGTTTTCAAAGCTTTCAGAAACAAAATCTGATTGGCTCCTTACTCTGGAGGTATAAACTTCTGTTATAGTAGTTGTGGGCACAGTTGGTACACTGTGCGCCCACCACCCCCTCTCTGCATGGGCACTGTCCGGTCCACATATCACATACACCCTCTGGCACAGTGCCATGGATGTCACATGCACACGGCAGACAGCCCAGGGAGTTTCGCTGTTCCAGGGTGTGGTAACCATGACGACAAGAGTCACAGAAACGGCCTTCCACATGTTCCTAAAAACAAGAAAGAAGGAGAGCGGATGGGAAGGACAGTGGGCAGAGAGATGATTCTGTGCACTAGATGAACTATTAATGAATCCAGCGTCCAGCTTTGTCGTCAGTTTACTGTTGAATATCCAACCTGAAACTAACTTCATTGTGGTGCTCAAGTTGAGGAAGTTCTGTAAATAAATGCAAACAGGGGTATTCGTCTTTTGGTAGCCGGGAAACAGAAACGCTATCAACCTGTCTGTTGCTCGCCTCTTTAGGAAATTTAACTAACAAAGTTAACTTTCCTTCATTCACACCCATTGAAAAAACCCTCTCTGCTGACGAGGATGTGATGGGGATGCACAGGTAGTTTTCAGCCAAGACGGAAAGTTTCTTGTGCCCTGATTTTTCAATTTCTATTTTTGGAATCTACATGAGTATGTGTCGAAAATATTGTCGACATATTGTTCACATTCTTAATCAGAGGCAACCTTGGAGTTAGACATGGATTTACAAATTTTACAAATAGGCAGCTGTGTTCACAATTATAAATCTTGGTTGATAATTCAAATCGTAAAGAATGATTTATAAAGAAGTGGATGGAAAAACAAACACAAAAACAAACATTTTATTTTGTGGCCTAGAAAACCATATTCAGTGTAAATCTTCTTCTTCTAATGATAACATTTATTGAGTTTTAGACTCAATATAAACGTTAATTCTTGTACATCTCCTACAACTGCCGTTTGTGTTTACTATAATTTGAAAAAGTTTACTTTTTTTTTACTCTGAATATTTAGGTGCAATGCCTGTCCTTAGCCATGCACACCAATATTCTCATCATATGTTTTGACAATATGTAACAGCTATTTACTGGTCAGTGTCAATCGCATGCCAGTAGGGGTGTAGTTGCTTTGTTTTTTCCAATACGAAACAGTATGCATATCGTTAAACACATCTGTTACAGCAAAATCACCTTTGGTTAACATTAAAGTAAGGATTGACAATAAGAAATATATTTAAGAAAGAAAATAAACTGTAATTTTTTTAACTTGCCTTACACACACACTGTCCTGTGTGAGGATCACAGTCCGTCCCCGGGACTGTCCCTTCTTGTGAGCAGTTGCAGGGGGCACAGGATCCCTCCAGTCTTAAACCATATGAACCCCTGCCACAAGAGTCACAGCGCCGTCCCCCCACCCCAGGCTTACACTCACACTTTCCCCCCTCAGGCTCACAGAACGGACTGAGGGAACCCAGGGGGTCACAGTCACATGGGACACAGCCGTCCGGGTGGGACAGGTTCCAATAACCAAACTCACAGCGGTCACAAGAGAGACCTGGAGAGAAACCATTAAAAGACAGAGAGAAAGAGAGACACTGCTTTAAAGAAAATTTCAGGACAGGACAAAGACAGAGACAAGCTGACAGAACCAGGAAGAAATAGGCATAATAAAAGGGACCATTTGCTTGGTCACAAACCAGCATTTAGTGACTCTATTTGTGGTTGTGCGTGTGTGTGTGTGAGTGTGTGTGTGTGTGTGTGTGTGTGTGTGACAGAGAGAGCACAAGAAAGCAAGAGAAAAAGTGGGTGAGTGTATAAAACTGCCATCATTAGGGCCAGGCCCTCTACATATGATGGATCACTCACCTAAGGCCAAACACTTAATTTCACTGAGCGAGAAAATAAATAAATTAAGCAACTACAAGAAAAGAATGGAGGGAAAGAAAAAGAGGAGAGGGAGGGATGGATGGAAAGATGGATGGCAGTTTCATAAAAATACTACTGAATTACCATCAGGTGTAAAAACAAGAAAATGTGAGTTCTGTTCATGAAAAAATCTGGGCTTTAAAGTATTTAAAGAAGTATATTTTTCTGATTATTTAATCTTTAAATCTTAATTATAAACATGTCTCAAGATTTTGTCTTGTAAACAGACAATTTAGGAAATCTCAAAATGCACAAATGCTGCTTATTTAAGAGCTAATTGTGAACACTTAAGGTCATCCTTACTTTAAAGTATCAAGTATCTCTTAATATTTTCAGTGTTAATAGGAGCTATGTAGTAAACCATGCAAATGAACTGAATAACAGTTTCACCTCAGTTATTGCTCTTTCTTTATTCATGCATTCAATTATTTCTCCTAAATTTAGGATAACTTGCGTTAGCACAACATTTTATTCTAACAGTGTACCAAATAATTGTTTTAAATGATTTTTCTTCTGTTATTTTTATTCTACAGCAACAAGGTTTTGTGGCCACAGCACCAGTGCTCGGCTATAAGGCTAGTTAAACTATGATTTGCAGTGTGAGCGAGCAGGGCTTATTTGAATATGCCATACGTATTCCATGACAGGCAATCTGTCCCTAAATGGATGCCTGGGGGCAACGCAGTCACCACATCCGTTTATGTGAGAGCGTGTGTTCCTATGTGGGTGGGTGTGAATGTGTGTGTATGTGTGTGCGACATACATTCTTGAGAGCGAACCCTTTACGTCTGTGTTAGTGCACATGACCGTGTGTGTGTGTGCCTGTGTGAGTCTGTGTGTGTCCTACTCAGTGTGCAGCAGACACTTGGCATTTCCCCTGGTCTGCCCACTTTAATGATTTTATAGATATGAATGTATTTCTCTCCATAGATCATATTTCATTATGCTACATTAAAGATATGTCTGTGCGCGTGTGGGTTGAGGTGTGCATGCAAGTGCGAGTGAGTTGGTGGTAAATATGCACGCTGACAAAATGATGCTTGCAATCCTAACAATGCCGTGATACTGTATATTGAACTGAGTAAGATTTTTATCCTATAAAACTGAACAAGAATCTTTCACTCATAATATAGCAGTTGCTGGCAAAGTAAAATGATTTTGTATTTTCTGTAAATCCTATTTTTGTTTTCTCTCGTGTTATTCAAATACGAGGTCAAACAAACCCAATAACAGAAACAACTGAGAAGATTAGAGAAAAGAGAAGAAAAAGAGAGCAAAGTCAGACAGCAACCAAAAGCAAAGAAAAGTAAAACATTAGAGAATAGAATGTGTTAGAAGATGTTAGATCAAGACAGAAAGGAGGTACTTTCACGTGCATATACGCGCACATGCATATATGTGTATGTGTAAGTGTGTGTGTGTGTGTGTGTTTTCGGGACATGGCCCAGCCCTTTTATCAGTAGCCAGCTGGTTAACAGGCTCATGCATCACCATTTCAAACACTATTATGTACACACTGCACTCTGGCACCTTGTTATGAGTGTGCATGTGTGTCTGCATGTGTGTATTTGTGTCTGTGTGCGCACATTTCAATTCCATCCCTCTGAAGCGTGCCTGCCATTGCTCTACTCAAAGTATCAGCTTGGCGGTAATAAATTGCCATAATCAAATCTCATTTCTGAAAAATACCTGTGGGAGCAACCAAACAAACAAGGACAGGAAGAAAAAAAAAAAAACGAATGTGGGTCTTGTAAGAAGGAGTGTGAAAATACAAGGGGCTGCAGCAGTTTGTTTTAATCAACTTGGCATTGAATTAGAGAATTAAATACCAGCTTAGTCCTTGATGGCATGCATGCTCGCACACACGCACACACAGAAATGTTAATGCACACACACAAAGAAACTCAATACGTACAATTTGGCAAAGACAAAAGTAGATGAACACACGTTTACATTAAGACTCTCCCTGTCTACATACATAACCATAAGCAGACACTCTTACACACATTTACAAGCTCACATACACATGCTTGCCCTCACACGCACAACCGCAGACCCTTGATAGCGGGGCTTAGCAATAACCATGATGCGTCGAGTTGAGGAGCGTTGGCCGGCTTTGCATTTCATACGAGCTTGCTCTTCAAAGACACACAGGGGAGAGAGTGAAACCATTTATCACAAAGAGAAGCCCAACGGCTGGAAGCACCGCCAGCAGAAAAGCCTGTTTATTTTGGCTGGCAAAACACTTTGGGATATGGATGTCTGTGCGCTTACACCCATGTGCGTACACACGTCTGGTTTGGTGTGTGCACCCATTATATCCACTTTTGCTTCTGTGCATGCCCCAAAGGCCAGCTGCGCCTATCTATTAATTAAGATGCCATCACTGGACAATTAAACAGAGTAACTGTTCGAATGAAAAGCTAGGTATCAGCAAAGTATTTGGGGACATTTTGCAATAGAAACTATTCGGAGTGGTGTGCTGGGGTTTGCCAAACTATAAATATGTCATCAAGTTAAACACAAAAACAAGAATTTCAGAGAATACAAACTTAAAAATCAAGTTTTCTCCAGTATTTGTCAGGGGTTTGTTTACCTGTGACATGGGGTTTGCACTGGCACTGTCCTGTGTCCTGATTGCAACTGGACACTCCTCCTGCAGAGTTGCTGATGATGCCTGTTTCATTGCAGTTACAGCGGGTGCAGCCATTTGGATTTGAAGCTTTAAGACCGTACCAGCCAGGCAAACAGTCTGCACACTGACGACCTGTTACTGCAACCTTACATTGACAATGACCTCCAACCTGGAGAGAGAGGGGAAAAGGTTGTCAGCTGAGCGAAACACATTTAAGTTATCATCAGGTTACAAGAGTAGGGCTGGGCGATATGGTCTAAAAATAATACCTTGATATTTTTATGCTATGTCTCGATCCACGATATATATCTTAATATTTTAAATTCTCCTCTAAAGCACTCACTCACACACTTTCGATGCATAAAATGACACCAGTATGATGGTTCAAGCAGCCCCTTCAACATTTCTCTAAATTAAAACGTTCCTATTTATAATATATTCATTATTGGTTTCTATTTGATTTTTTTTTTCTAAATTTAATTTGCATGCAAAAAGGGGGAAAAACTGACCCTCCCCTCCCTTCAACCTCTCTCTGGCAGTCTCATACCAGCAGAGGCTGCACTCAGACAGTGAGTGAGTATGTAAAAACAGTGGTGACAGAAGTTTTCATGGACCATTTTTGTAAGAGTCAGAATGGTTAGAGAAGCATTCAGCAAACATAAAAGTCACTCTGTAACATTAGTTGGTCAGATGAGCCTGTTGTAGTTATTAAGCTCAGGCTCAGTGCTGTCTTCTCTCACACACAACACATGCTGAAGTAACAGCCACAAATTTTTTTCTACAAAACGACACGGGACAGTATCCTGATCCTCTTACGCATTTATTTCACAAAGTACCAACAATTAATGGAGTGATGAGATAACGTTATTATCCCACTAAAGTGGTTAACATAACTTTGGTTGCTTACGTTCAGAGCACTGTAATGTTAGTTCCCTCACCTTACACGATAAAATAAGATCATCCTTTATTAGCCTGACACCGGAGAAACTGCGCTGAACAGCAACAGTGAAGTGGATGGCAGAAACGAAGCAGTGCACTAGTAAGAAAAACTTAACAAATAATAAGTAAACACAGAGTGTGCAGCAGCAACACTTTGTGCTGTCTCCGGGCTGTCGCTGGCCTCTCTTCCCTCTGCTACTGATACAAAACACGCAGGAGAGTTTTCTGGATGGGCGGGGGAGTGAGCTGTACACTGTGAGAGGGCATTAGAGGAGAGCAAAAGAAGTGAAACTCCAGAGCCAATTACAGGCTGACAGCTTAAAACATTTAGATGTCAAATTATACTCGATGTTAGCAATATAGCCGTTCACTACATGGCATGTGGAAAAAATCTCAATATATCGCATATATTCGATATATTGCCCAGCCCTATACAAGAGTTTGACTGATCATCAACAACTTGCTGTTTGTGTTAGTGTGTGTACCTGCGCGCACTCCATGCTGCCATTAACTGTTCCAGCAGTGTGACAGTTGCAAGGCTGACACACATCAAGTGAAGCGGGATCCGATTCCTCCAGCCTGAAAAATCCACTGATACACAGCTCACAGTTCTTACCTGATAGTGTGAGAGACAGAAAAAGGGTAAGACAGGGGTCGAGAAAAACATTAGAACACACAGAAACCTCAGAAAGATTTAGAGAGACCTTAATGTTTCAAAATTTTAACAGTAACTGTGAGTTCAGACCAAAAGCTTCAAAATCGCCTGCGGTCGCTGGCATCGCACTGCCAGCCTTCTAGAAGGCGCTTGCAGGAGGCAGACGAAGGGGCGGGGTTTTCAAGCTGCGCTGCAGATATGCCCATGTAGGCAGACCGGCTGTGCACTTTACAAGGATGAAAAAATATACTATTTTTCATGTTTTCACAATATATTACTCACGTCTTTCATTATAAAATTGAAATAACGCTCAAATCACAACTACATAGCTCTTACGAGTCTTTCATTATTATGAATTTATCCTTGTCTTCATGAAGAGGCTGACTGCACGTAGGATTGTTGACAAATGTGATTGGTGATTTTTGAACGTCTCTGTAAATAAGCAAAGACAAGTCGTACAGCTCCGGGAAACCAGACACCGCCATGATCAGTTTTTCCTCCATCTTCTACTACTTGTTTTCTCCTCGTTTTCGTCTTCTTCTTCGTCCTCTTCTCCTTCTTATTCTCTTGCTGTGGGAATCCTGGTCTGCAATTGGCTGCTGCTTCAGCATTGTCGCTGCTCATTTGCATAAAGTTGAGCTCCTCTCAACTTCAAATCAATGCTCTGGTCGCTGGCATCGCGCTGCTTGCTGCTGCTGAGGCGCCAGATGCCCTTCGTTGCCAGTGTTCACTGAAAATGAACGGCTGCCGACTGCTGATGACACTCATGAAGCTTTTGGTCTGAACTCACAGTAAGGATTAGGGAGTCAATAAACATTATCTATATTTGACGATATTTTTAGCTCATTTAAATCATAGCCTCTCGATTGTTTCAATGACGATTAAGAAAAATCTGGTCAGTGATTGTTTCAAGGGCTTAAACATTAAAGTCTGATTAAGAAAAATAAACTTTTTATTGTATTCATTGAGTTTTTACAAAATGTAAAAGGACACTTGGTTAACTTATGTTCCTGTACCTGTGGTGTTACGCATGCAGTTGTCACAGACGCCTCCTCCTCCTCGATAGTGCTCACTTGGGTGCTCATCAGCTGTGACATCATAATGACAGGAGAGGGCGTGACCGTGACACTGGCAGGACCGGCAGTTTAGAGGCTGGAGCTGGTCACCTGACCTGAATGGCTTGTCATTGTAGAGGGGCGCACAGCGCTGGCACTGTAGAAAACAGTTACATTTTGTGCATGAAGATAAACATACATTTCTTTAATTATACAGTAAAACACATTGTCTGGATCTGCGGCCAAAGTTACTATTAGAATGAAGGCAGCTTAAACTTCTTATGATTATTATAATTTTTTCATTTATCTGGACAAATATAAATATTTCTATTTTTTTCATCTATATTTGGGACATTTATACGTATTTTCAAGACAATTCCTATTTAAACCATCTTTATTTTTGTGTGTTTCTATCTAGTATTAGTAAATGTTTTGCATGGATTTCTTTCATCATAAAACATTTAAAAGCTTGCAGGTCTTTTTTACCACCTTAGCTGGCACAGATGACACATGCCACTGTCACTGAGTTGTAGATCTAAACACACAGAAAAATAGTGTCCACAGGTTTTTATAGATGTTATGATGTGTTGTGGAATAAACATTTTACTGGATTTGATGATGTGGACACTTGTCATTGTAACAGGTCCATTTTCGCTGGGTTATAATCAATCTGTGGACTACTACAAAGCTTCTTTGGTGAGTTAAGACTGTCTTTGTTTGTTGACTTTGTTGTTTGTCTGACAGAAGTGTTGAAGCTGCAGTTTCAATTGTAACTTTAAAGGGTCTGCACCAATCAAATCACAAGAATGAATAAAAAGAGATGTTGCATAAGAATACACTCAAATAGCAGTCCAAGCACATTAACCGAAATATTAAAAAGAGGCTGATGGTGCTAAGCTAACAGGAAGCAGGCATGCCCTTGGAATTGCAAGGTTTACTTTGCAGCTCTGCAGAAATCTTAATACCTGAACATTTTAGTTACTGTAATGTCACATGAGTTTACAATGTAGTTACAACCCTAACGAATGCAATCAGATGCAAGTTTATGCATAGATACAGAACTGGACAAACACACAAGTTTTGGAAATCAATCAGAAGCACATTACATTCTGTAAAAATACAAGATATACATTTAAATCAATTACAGCGTTGGTTGTGACAACATAAAAATCCCTTAAGAACAGATTAGAAATATATGCAATCTCTGCATGAGCGAAGACATATAGAAAATGCCACAAAACATGCAGTTACTAAACGTTCTGTGCACATGTGCATATGTATAGAAACATGGTCTCATGATAAGTTAAATGTTTGATTTTATGAACCAAAGACAGAATGATACAGATTTAGGGAACGGGGGAAATATAAAGAGAGAAAAATCAACAGACCATGTAAAACTAAATCTAATGAGAGAAGAATAATACACATAACTGAATAGAAAACACAGGGGTATTCACGACTATACAACAGAGAGCCAATACATTTACACACATATGTACACACATAGCATAGGGAAATCGCACTGCTAATGAGGAGTGACTGGCAACAGCCAGGGCTTTCACACAGGCCCACTTTCATGTCAAAATAAACATACCAAGGTGTGCGTAGGGGGGAGGAAGGAAAAAAGTGATATAAAAAATGCATTTTACTGTAGCAGAGAGTAGCAGAGCCGAGAAGCAGCAAGTACAAGCCCTTTGATTTTGTTCAGCAGTCAGTACAAATTATAGTGGACAAGGGGGGCATCAAATGGCGGGATTAAAAATGTATTAAAAAACACAGGAGTTCCTCCCATGTGTGACACATGCAGACCTGCACTGGGCCCATTATGTATGACACACAGAGGAGGGGGGGAGGCAGGGGGAAGACAGAGGGGAGGGGGAGAGGAAATGGGAGTAAAAAAGCTTCTTTTTTGTATATGAAAGGAAAGGGAAAGGAGGAAGGGAAAATGCAGGAAACTGATGTGAACAGAAATGAGGAAAAGATTCTCTTTGTGTTTTAAAGATTAAGACAGGAGGGACAGAAAAATGAGCAACAGAATAAGCAAGACATGTGGGGCAGTAAAAGAAGAAGAAGAAAAAAAAAGCCACAAATTAAAATTAATGGTGGTTTGTTAAGAAGACAAAAACTCATGGCTACATACAACAAAAGGTTTAGGACGAGACACATACAAACACACAAAATCAAGTGCAACATTCAAAACCTTTGCTGCCGAAGGTGCCCTGTGGAGTTTATTGTGTAAATATTTAGGTGTTTCTCTTCAAAAATGCATTGCTTTAACTTTGGGATCTAACAAATATTTTGCATGTATTTCTTTCAGCACATCACTACGTTTCTCTGCATGTTCCCGCCACTGTTTGTTGATTGTTGGATCAGCAGAATGAGCATCGCATCGCCTATGTGATGGCAAGCGCCATACACGTAGCCTGATGAGACTTTTCTCCAGAACACATCCAAGGCTGCACTGTACTGCCTGTTTTTAAAGTGCTGACAAAAACAAACCTCTTAAACATTGCTATAAAGTGTGATTAATGCCATGTGTTTTATATCTTTAGTGTATCTGAAGCACCTTTGATCCTGAAAAGCACTGTATAAAATAATCTATTATAATTATCATCAATATTATTATAATTTTTAAACAAAATGGGGACCCTTTAATACAAACAATGCTCCACAGTGCTAACAGTGGTGAAAAACTCTTTGAGGTTTTGTATTGGTCTCGGACTTTACCACACCTTTGAAATATGGAAGCAAATAACACATTCACAAAGTAATAACAAAACTTTGTTGATACTTTAAAATACTTTTCTCAATTTGTCTTCTCAAACATCATTATTGTGTACACCAAATTACATCATGTCATTTACTTCTCTCTTTTTTTTAACTTAAGAGTAGCTTTGTCCAGTCTTCCAATTTAACACAAGCATTTTTTTATGTTAGGTGGAGAAACATGATTATTTTTTAAAACAGAAGGGAAATGTGGACTATCTGCGTATTGATGTTAAAAAGTGGAATACAAAAACACTTCCTCTCAGAATGAAAAAGATCTAAAGGGTTTGCGTATCTGTATACTTGCATGTATGTGTGTGTTTGTGCGTGTGAATGGAGTCCAGAGCGCTGCGCCCTGTCGGGTGATTATTAACAAGATCTAATGAAGCAGCAGGGAATTCTCGGGAGACATAATGTATACACACAAAAAAAGAAAAGCATGTGAAGATCTACACACACACACAAACTCAAGAGTGTGTCTTGGGACGTGTGATACCACGAGAGTGCAGCAATGTTTGCATGTTCCCATTTGTTCTGTTTGTCTCCTGCTCACTGTCTGTTATGCTGTTTGCCTTCAAATCCATCTGATGTCACACCTACAGTCACTACCTGCCTCTGTGTTTGTCCGTGTTGTTTTTCCAAACTGGCCATCCGTCTTTGCGGTTGCCTGCTTGTCTTTCTGCGGCTCTGTGCCCCAAAACGTTCCACATATCAAGGGGGCTTTTCTCTCGCCACTGCAAACAGAAAGCTCTCACTACATCTCACTCTTCATCTCATCCGCTGGGGATGAGTTGAAGAGCGAGATGTAGTAAGTTCTCTCCACTATCTCCCTCTCTTTTCATTCCTCTTTCGTCTCCTCTACCTCTGTGCCTCCTCCATCTTCCTACCCTTCTTTCCTCTTCTATCCCCCCTCTTACTAAAAAACAAATCACTCTGTACATCTCTCCGGGCTTCCCACCTCTCCCCTTCCTCACTTGCTTCCCCCGTCTCTATCGTCCCCCAACTGCTTGTTCTCATAGCCACAGTCAGTATGTGAGCAGGAAATATTACCATACCAAATGAAAGGGAGAGGATTTTTTCTTCCGTCTCTTTTCTTTTCATTCAACATTGCGTTACCTTCCCTCTCTCCCAGCCTGCTAATTAGTCGAGGGACCCGAGTTTGGGAGTTAAAAGAAAACTGCACACGTTCATCTCTTCATACAAAAGGTTTTGATGGCGTGCCATCATCCACACACAGCACCAGAAGTAAAAAAGGACAGCACATACTAAAGATTGAGTCTACATGGTTTTAATTCTATTGCTTTTATCGTGCTGCAAATAGCCAGTCCTCTGTAACATTATACTGCAGTTAGGAAAATCTAAGTTATTCAGTTTGTTCTGCTAATGATTAGGCACCTCTCTCAGCGTTTAATAGTCTCACTCTCGACTCACATTTGTGATGACATTCGACGCAGAACACGCCGTCATTTCAAGACAAATTGCGATGCAAGAGATTAAAACAAGTGAGAAGCTACAGACTGACATGTTTTCGGAATTCTGTACATGTTCTCGTTTATTTTAAGCTGTATTTGAAACCTTCAGTCAAAATTAGATAGCATGGTGAATGGTGACAGAACAGAACATCATTAAGAGAATCATTATTGAAGAGGTGAAAACAGCATTTATTTATAGTTGGATATTTAGTTTTGCTGTTACCATATTATTTATAAATATGTTTGTCACTGAAAAACTGTTTTGTTTTTTTTTAAATTTTGTGCATGGTTTGGCAATTAGAGTAAGATTCAATGCAGTGTGTGTGTGTGTGCGTGCGTGCGTGCGTGCGTGCGTGCGTGTGCGCACGTGTGGTGGACTGTGCTGCAGTAAAGGATAACATCTTATTTTCACTCTGAATGTTTCCACAAAACCTGCTGAGTGAGGAGCCTCCACTAATGGATATGTGGACATTCAGATGGCATGTCACAAGCATCTCTGTGTATGTGAGTTTGTGTGTGTGTGTGTGTGCGTGTGTGCGCACGTGTGCGCGCGTGTGTGTGTTAATCTGCTGGGGCAACTCATCTTATCCTAAATGCCATGACCAATTTCACGCTCTCACTGGAAAGGTCGTGCCACTGGTGTGTGCGTGTGTGAGCATGTTTGTGTGTAAATGGCCGTGTTGTGTGTATCTGAAGTTAACCCGGTTAACCCCAGCGTAGGTGAAAATCTGCTGCTGAGGCAGACTTTAGCAACAGAGATCCTGAAAAAACACAACTTAACGTCACTGGCCATCAATATCTATCACACACACAGATGCAAACTCAGAAACACATGGAAGTTTAACAGCATCCATACAAAATGCTCACCAAACTAATGTTTCACTGCTCGACTTTGACTCTGAGCCTTAAACAGCCATGAGTTTGGATTATTTTTGAATCTCGCTGACACTGCATCTTTCCATCTGTATCCAGTGTAGGGGGTAACATGCTACTAAAGTAACTTGTTACAGTAATGGATTACTTTTAGTAGTGACAAAGTAACGCATCACACTAGTGTAATACAGTGATATTAACATATCCAGCAACACATTACCATCAGAAATGACATGCTCAGTACAAACACATAAAGAAATGTAACACATTAAACAAAGGGAACAATTGACTGTAACAGCCATTTACCTATTGGTTAAAACTATAAACCAGCTCAAAAATGACAATTATCAACATAAACCACCATGTTTTTGAAAAGACAAAAACTAGCAAAACGGACATTTGCATTTTGGACCAAAAACAGCAAACTTAAACGTACTGTAAGTGATTTACACTTTGTTTACATAAGTATTAAATAGCTCCACATTCTGACAGCCATCACTGATCATAGAGTTTGGTCAGTTATGTGGGTCTCAAAGTCTCTCCGTTCTGCAGTAAATTGAAAATACGTTTCTGGAATCCTCTCTCCTGATTGGACGAGAGTGGGAGTGGGATACCAGAAAATGTCTTTTCTGTGTACGGCAGAGCAGAGGGCCCATGTTACTGACAAAACACTTGATATAAGTGATGTCTGTCTAAGTGTAGAGCTATTTAACACTTATTTTAAAAAAATACGGGAAAAAAATTTAAATATCACTTACAGCAACTTTAAGGAAACATTCAGTCCACCACTTGGCAGTGCATGATGGGAAATTTGAACCTTTACTTTCGCTCCAGCTTTCAGCAAGGGAGGTGTGAGTGTGTAGGTGTGTGTATGTGCATAAGAATTAATATGGATAAATACAAAGTAGACTAATTATATACAATAGAAGCATCTTTACATGTTTGCGTATCTTATGTATCCAAGCAGGATTTAAATAAAATAACAATAATACATTATATTATTAAATAATACATTGCCAATATAATATTAATGATGCTGTTTTGGTAAAAGCTAGGTAAATGAAAGTAACTAGTAATGAGTAATATATTACATTTTGAATGAAACTTGTTTAAAACTGTCTGTTAAAACAATATTAGACAACAAAAAATACTATTTTGAACCATCAAATGACAGAAACATTGTACAACAGAAAATAGTGTGTGACGCAATGTACAATAAAATATATGATATAGCTTTCAGACATGATTGAAACCATCAGCTGTGGAGAGACGTACAGAGACAGAGTGACAGAATGAGAGATCAAGTCTGACACAGAGTGCACAGAAGAAAGAATCAAAAGACAGAGTGAGAAAGTACGAGAGTGTGTGTGCATTTGTGAGCCTGTGTGTTTAAGTGTGTGCCTGAGAGTTTAAGTGTGTGTCTTCCAAGGCCCCCGTTGATCATCTTGACACATGTCTGAGCATTTCTGTCACTTTAATGTCACTGTGGAAATTCTGCAGATTAGTACAACATCCGTCATGGTGCTAGGCCGATCCAAGTCAACAGAACACATGCAATATTAAACGCTAATATTCCCCACAGCCTTTTATGCTCCAGTATTACAGAGACAGAAAAAAGGTCCTGAATATTCACTCAGAGAGATGACATGGACAGGTTTGGGAGGAAAGTGCACGCATGCACACACACACACACACACACACACACACACACACACACACACACACACACACACATACACACACACCCCACATATTGCAACCTCCTTTGCACACTAAATGAGTGCGTCAGAGCGTAGCTCTTGTATTAATTTACATAAAACAAAACACATACACACAAATACATTTATATCCGTATAGCTTATTTCAAATGCATCTCTCTAATACAAAGGGACTGCAGCATGTAAGTGTGAGAAGGAAAGAGACAGATAGGGAGGATGGAATGATACAAGATGGAAAGAAAAGTAGAAAAAAGAGAAGGATGAAACATGAGAAACAGAGGCAAACGGGAATGAATTAAATACTTAGAAAGCGAGGCAATAAAGAGTGAGGGGGAGTCGAGTGAAATGAAGCGCAAGACAAACAGAGAGAAAAAGAGAGCTGATTAGAGATGCATGCTGAGGGAATGTCATTGTTCTAGTCGATTTGAGACATTATTTAAACTGAAACCCCAGAGAGGAAGACAAAGTGTGTGAGAGAGAAGTGTGATCGACAAAGAGAAGTGGATGGAGGTAGAAAAGGGACCAAGAGACAGAAGGAGGAAAATGTTGTTTGTAAAGAGAAATAAAGAGGACGAGAAAAACAAAGATGATATTTTTTGTTTCAGTCCCAGTACTTAATTATTTTGTGTGTGAGTACATGTGTGTAGAACCACTTTCTATGATAACTTTGTATGGAATTCATGTAGAAGAAAGAAATTTTAAGTGTTAGGCTGTGTGTAGGAGGATGTTAGTTAAGTTTGAGTGTAAGCAAGACAAGAAATTGAACAGCTGCTGGGTGACAGTTGTACTTCTCCACTGATGTCCTCTGTAGCCTCGCTTTGAAACATAAACACACACACACACACACACACACACCCACACCCACACACACTCAGTAATACCCAGACGTAGGTGTATGAATGATACATAAGTGGTGAATAATGCAGGCTGTCCTATGCTACAGTGAGGTGGAGCAGTCATTCTGAACTTTTCACTGCTGAGCGACTCGAGGCTTTGTTGGGGTGATGCCTACTATTACCTGGCAAGTTGTATTAGCTTTGTTGCGAGCAAAGGCCTGGTCCTAAGGCAGCAGTTAACATCAAACTGGACTGAAATCAAATTGGAAGCTTACATTCAGCAGCAAACCAGAGTGTGAATAATCGCTGTGGCATCATACTTTTGGTTTCACTGGGGATGCCACTGGTGGTGCAAGAGGATTAAAGAGGTAACTGTGACCAGAGACAAACACAATCAAGCGTGAAAAGAAATAAGACACTTTTGACTTCAAAACAATTTAGCCAATCATACTTTATGACCTTTTTACCTCTCCTACTGTATCATTTTGTCACATTAAAAAAAAAAAAAAATCACATTTTTTATAGTCAGCATTCAGACAGCTCAGTTAGAGGCTTTTCAGGCTTTTACCCACATATTAAGGAAATGGGTAAAACAAAAAAGGGGCAGGCTGTGGCAGACACCACATATTCAGTTATCATAAATCACACAACCCATACAGGAGTCCTGCGGCAACAAGGCTGACTTCAGCTGTCACTTATTTACAACTTTGACACTGTGTACTGCCTTATTTAGCAGTCTGGTGGCACTGAAAGATGTTGAATAATCAAAATGTCAGGTTTAAAATGCAGAGCCGCTTGCGCTACTCATATAAACCATGTTTCAAAATCACTGCAGTAAATGGCAATTAAGATTTTTTGGCAGCAAATGAGAAATAAAACACTAGAATGAAACTGCACAAAAAAGAAGAAAATTATTCTAATCAGGATAAAGATTCTATCAAAACTTTGCGTGCATGCATGTGAGTGTGTGTGTGTGTGTGTGTGTTATTTATTAGAAAAGGCCTCTCTGTGTTGTTAAAAAGAAAACTGCTTAATTAAGACCAGGAGGAGGTTCTCCCCATGGGGGATTCCTCTGTGCTGTGCTGTGTGTGTGTGTGTGTGTAGCTGACGCAAAATATCTGGATCTAATGCTGATCTTGATAATGGGGAACAAAAAATCCCCAGAAAAGGAAAAGCTGTGTAATAATCCAGTCTACCCAGTGTCTAAATAGTCAAAACTTGTCTCGGACACCGTGATGCTCATGTAACTTCACTACACATTCTGCATAGAACGCAGTGTGTGAGGTCCACTACAAATGAGGGTTTCCACTACAAGCTTTTGTGATCACATGTTTGTTACTCACATTGTTTCCCTCTGTGTGGCTCTCAGGCAGGCACAGACAGCGGTAGGGCGTCACACTGGTGTCACAGTGGTCAGCATGACCGTGACACTCACATCTGGCCAGATGACACAGAAGGAGAGAAAGAGAGATAGATAAACACACTGAGAGTACCTCTTTTTTTTACAAGGAAACAAACAAAAACACATGCAAGCAAACAACATGACAACAGCTCTCCCTCCTTAAAAGTTTCTATTGGTCAGCTCTTCCATCCCTGTCTATGAAACAGCAGTAGTGCCATTAGAAAGACCCCATTCAACATTTATAAATGCCATCCTGAGAATTATCAGTGCACATGACAGATAGCA
>JAQFJA010000001.1:6947531-6957636 GCA_029874485.1 Naso brachycentron
GTCTGTGATGCATCCTATTTTTTCTTCCAGTGCAAACTCGGGTCTTGGTGTTTTGTACCACTGGGTCAGGCGAGTCTTTCAGCTCGAACAAAAGCCTCACCTTCTCCAGTTTGTATCCCAAGCTGATGGTTTTGATCGGAAGCCTGAGTTGGACAGACATCGGGAAATGCCCAGCCACTTTCGGACGTAGTTGTTGGCCTTTGTGTCCATCTTTAGGACTGTTGTTGAGGTGACATCACACAGTTTGAGGGGCCACATCAGACGATGATACAGGGTGAACTGGTAACACCAGACCTTGAATTTGACGGGTAGCAGACTTTGGTCGATCTTTTTGAGACCATCAGTGAGTTGTGTGGTGACAGAGACAGGCATGTGTTTGTCCGATAGGTCAGCCATGTACAGCCTACCCTGGCTTTTCACTGGTTGGTCTATCAAGCGTGTGATCTTCTTGCCGTTCACTGAGATGGAGATGTTATCCTTCCTGGCTCCTTTGTGGATCAAGAGACTACGGGACTTGGATGGCTTTATTTTTATCCTGGCCCATGTCAGCAGTTCCTCAAGCCTCTTCAGAAGCCTCGTGGGTCATGCCACCGTCTGGAGGAGTGTGGTGACATCATCCATGTAGCTTTGCAGAGCTGGGAGTCGCTGACCTGACTGGGATCTGACTCCTCTGACCATCTGCCTTCCGCCAATTAGGATGACCTCAAAAGCCGCTATGCAGAGGATGGGAGAGATGGAACACCCCGTTGCTATCCCTTTCTCCAGCTAATGCCACCCAATTGAGATTTCAGAGGTTGTGTAGCAGACTTGAAGGTTGTTGAAGTGGGTGGTTATGAGGCTCTGGATACACTGCAGCCAAAATCCAGCCAAACTACATGCAGATCTGGTTTGCTGCGCTTGGCTGTCTGTTTCTGTCCCCGGATCATCGCTGAAACAATTGATATCTGCAGCCCTTTTTAATTCAGGTTATATGATGGAAAGTCATTTTCCCTAGCAGTGTCAAACACGTGCTAAACATAGGTGAGGATCAAAGTAGATAAGCTTGGTCAAATAACTGTTGACCAGTTCACACTGACGGCAAGCACAGGCAAAGAGGTAGGGAGGAGTGAGGAGGATGGTAGAGAGGAGGAGAAGATAAAATAATGATGGAAATAGTAGAGCCCGCAGAAGAGACAGACCAAGGACAAAGAAAAGAAAGACAGAAAGCAAGAAGGAGAAAGAAAGACAAAACCAGCCTCAGCATGGGTTGATGAGGCATGTGCACATGCATTTAAGAAAGAATGAGGTAGAGATGGAAAGGCTGTGGTGGTATCAGATCAGTCGGAGCAAATTAGCCGCCTTCTGCCAAGACCAGACCAGTCCTTCTACAGACAGACACACACAGACCAGAGTCTCCCAGTGTAATTGTGCGTGAAAACATTCATTAAGCTTATTATGGCATTCAGTAGAAGTTTTAACAGCCAAACTGTCTAAGAGCAGAGTAGTGAAGCAGATGAGCTGTCAGGGTCTAGAGAACAAATTGTAGATTAGATAGGAACAACTCGTTCACTCTCTGCAATAAATACACAGATGGATGTGTGGGTGTCTTTGTAATCTTTACTTGACCTTAATTCACTTCGACACTAACCCATGTACCTTCTTTTTTCTGTCTTTTCGTACCATTGTTTCTCCTCTCTCTGTCTTTAGCAACAGGTAAGGGCTTGTTGAGAGAAGCAACCAGCAGTTGATGTGTGTATGTGTATGTGGAAGCAGCTATACATCACCAGTGTGTTCATGTGTTTAACTGTGAGAGAAAGAAAGCCAGTGTGTGTATGTGTGTGTGTACACGAGCGTTAAACATTCATGCTGCCGTGTTGGCTCGTGATGGGACCCGTGTGACTGGTTGTCCCTGCCACTGCCTCATCCGATAATGCTGATTCGCTCAGGCACTAACGGACGGACCCCTCTGGGGGTCCTCCAGGCACATAGTCAATCACTGGTACTCCAAAAGATAGTACTCCAAAGCTATTTAAATCGTGAACTCTCCTCCTTTCTCATATCGTCTCTTTTTTGCCACTTCATTTCTTTTCATCATACATTGGCATTACTTCTAGAGAAACTTACAGTGTATCTTCAACACTCAGCTTTTAAATTTATTTTTTAATATTTTTCCTCTTTTAACCTAATAATACAGTGGCACAAACTATAAAGCACTGAAATAATGATGCACACGTGAAATGAAATATTCTCAAGTTCATCTAAAAATTATTTATTCAGCGCAAGAGGTCATGTACACTGACGCGACATTTTGTTCTCGTCTTTCAATGTTATTTGTGATGGGGACAATGCAAGAAGCGCATAAACAACTAAAACTAGAGTCCACGGTGGCAATGCTCAATGTTATTTTCATGCTATTACAAGTTTTAGATTTAAAAAAAAAAAGAAAGACCCACTGGAAACACCAGTTGTAATGTTCCGTTCTACATCCACAGCAACGGTAAAGATAATTTTCTATGTACAAGAAGAGCTACAGATTAGTAATAAACACACAGGAAAGTGAGTCCCATGCTAAACTGACTTCCTAACCATCACTCAGCTACACTGAGCCACCTCCCTCACTTTTTCCATCTCCCCTCCTCTCAGTCCCTCCCCCAGGCTACCTTTTCCTCCACTATTCACTACATCGTTACCATAATCAGATAAGACAACTACCTAGGGAGCACCAGCATCCCTACAGCACCTTGCTCCTGGCACCGTGTGTGTACATGTGTGCGTGTGTGTGTCAGTGTGAGTGAATTGCTCCTGGCGATTGGAAACCCGTATTCCTTTAGACTGTCTTTTTTGGTGTTTTGATCCTTTCAAACCGACAGATGACTAGTGTGTGTGTGTGTGTGTGTGTGTGTGTGTGTGTTTATGAGGGAGGGAGGTGCATGTGTTTGTACTTTATGTTTGCCAGAAAGGTTTCTAAATTACCAGGCTCCTTCATAGGATAATGTCTGTATTGTAGCTGACAAGTCTGCTACAAATCATTGCTGAGCTGTGAGCATGTTCGAGCGAGTGAGGGAGTAGATAAGTGTGTGTGCATGCATGAGGAAAGGAGTATGCGTATAGTGTTCGAGTGTCAGGAATGATTATGTTATTCTTCTGAATGGTCAAAGCAGATCACATCACCATAACACTAAACGAACGGCCAAGTGATTCACAAGAATGAAATGACACGCATAAACACAAAGTTTCAAAACACCTCCAAGCCACACCAACGCAACACATTTTTAGCACAATACCAACAAGCCTTACACTTTTCAATGCTTGCATGGACGTGTACAACACACATAGATACTGATCCCCACAGGGCACATGCACATACTGTGCACTTGCTGGCAATTGAGCCATAAGCAACACTACATTTAGCCAACAACACTGAACTGCCTAATAACCGTACAAGGAATCAACACTTACCAGCCAGCTAGTTAACTAAACTGTCAAGTTACATTTTCTACACACAATCATTTTCTTTTTTAAGTAGTGGTCAACATGTCGCCCTACAGCCTTGAGCTGTGCTTTAAATTAAAGCACAATGTACAGTCCATTCCTTTATGTATCACATCTGGTGCATCCACTGCTCTTTAAAACCATATTGTGCTTGTTATGGAATAGAATTTAAGTTTTCAGAAATTATGAAGGAGTGAGTTTCACCAGTTAGAAAAAAAAATCTGTGAACAAAATTGGAATACAATCATATAACTGAATGAGAATAGGAAAACGGCTTTTAATAAAAAGTGTTGAAAAAAATTGTTAAAAACATTCTATTAATCGATGAAGACTGCTTTATCTTTTTTTTTGACTTTTTTTTTTATACCACATCTTAGTGTAACATTTTAGAGAAACAGCTAACACGCTTTCTTACCAAATGTCAAAGATGTGTTAAGGATATCTGGAGGAGGTTAGCTTAGCTTAGCACAAGTTATGGCCAGAACCGATATATGGAAGTTGGGATATGTGTTGATGAATAATGTCATTTTGCAGCACTGTCTGTGTATTATGAAGATTAGCTATTTTGCTAAACTCTAAGTGTAAGTATCACAGTTTAAGACGCTTTTCATAATGTATTGTACACATGGCAAACGTTAGCAACACTGTGTGTGCATGACATCTGTTTAGTTACAGCTATGATCATTACGATACTTGTGTAACGTAGTTTGTGTGTCGCGGCAGCAGCAGTTATTGGCTTAACCACATTCCTCATAATGGCGGTAGCAGCACTATTTTCTGAAAAAAACAAAAAAACTGATAGCACGACAGGGTGATGTAGCTATGGCAGCACACTAAAACTGCTACAACACTAGCTGTAACATTACAACAGATGTCATGCACACACGTTGTTGCTAGCGATTAGGATTAGCTAATCCTAATAACTGAATTTCATGTATGCACAAAAACTCAGCTACTGTGGGTTAGGGCCTCTCACAGGGAACAACAATGACATCTTTAACGGGGCAGTCATGCCACAACTGAATCTCAAATTTTTTAAAGATATCTGTACCTGCAAAACAAGGTGGGTCCACTTCTCCGGTGCAAGCCTGCCCTCCGTTTTGAAACTGACGGTCAGAGGAGTCTGACTGCTGGACTGACCGTAACGCAGGATGACCGCCTGTTCGGACACTGCCACCGAAAAACACAGCCGCGCCCCTGAGCTCTTCTCCAGGAGCATCCTGAGGGGAACGAAAAACACACATATTTCAGTGTGTGTGAGTGTGTGTGTGTGTGTGTGTAACAAGAATATTTCCTTAATAATAAATCCTGGTTGTCATGTTTTTCATTTCTCCTTTTTAAATTAGAAATTTTAAAATTTCCACTGTACTGTGCTGAGTATTTTATCATCCCTCATTTAGTGTAGTGACATATTTACACACGTAAGATGCTTATCACCTAGAGCAAGAGTTCCCAAACTTCTCAGTCCACAACCCCCCAAATAAGGTGCCAGAGACTGGCGACCCTCATTGACACATATAACGCTGTGCACCGCCGCGCACACGCACTATTAGGCCTTTGCAAACACAGAAGAACAACAGTCTGACACTCATAATATTATTTTAGAATATTTAAAGAAATAGTAAGAAAGAATATAACCAGAATTTATACAATAATGGGTTAAATATAAAATATCAAATAATTTTTAAAATGTTTTTGTTTCTTTGGAAGGCATCTGGCGACCCTCTGTGTCTCGCAACCCCCACTTTGGGAACCACTCACCTAGAGCACCTGTAGCGCTTAGAAGTGTCATCCTCTAATTTTTATATTAATCCTTTGTGTTCTAACATTATTTTATCATATGTTACCTATGTAGGTTGGGAAAAATTAGGTGCATTACTAAGTTTACATTAGTTTGCTAGTTGGATTGTTGTTGTTGTTTATGTTATCCACTGTGATACTCTCTCAGCAGCACCTTTATGATAACAGCCACCCTGCTCTCTCTGATGGTCCCGATGACAACTGCCACCCTTCCATGTCATCTTTAAAGATCCAAAGGACAGGCAAATATCGATCACTCAGTTATTTTTTTTCCCTCTGTTCCTTTTCAATTACTGTTACCTTCTAAAGCTCGGTTTGTGTGGATGTTTATTTTACTAGAATTTCCTGCTCTTGCACGACTCAAAAAATACAACCAGCCTTCTCTTCTGGAGGAGAACAGCTATGAAGATAATGGAAAGTGAGTGGAACCTTCCCCCATGCAGAGGAACACACAAGACACTTAATTTTTTACCATAAACAAACAAACAAACAAACAAAAAAAACCCTGTCCCATATAAGCAACACTCACTTCTGGTTTTCAGTCCGAATAAAGACACGCACTTTCTGGTTGAACAGATACAGACAGGTCATTTGAGTATTTGGCAATGATAAGTTATTACAATAATTTAACTAAGAAAACAAAGAGTGGACTTCAGTGGAGTCTAGCGCCATTACTCACACTCTCTCATTCTGACATTTACACATAGAATATCAATATTTTACATGACTGCTAGCTTTCAGCTGCTACACTAGGTGCAGGCACAGAAACACCCTCCACGTGTCATATTAACCACCATCGCTGACATTTTATGGGAAATCATGGCTTTTATGAACCCAGAGCCGAACACCCTATAAATCACAGATAGATGTATGCATGAGAGAAAGATCGTATATATGTACATATGTCTGCACATGCATGTGAGTGTGAATGCGCATGTCTGTGAGGAGAGACAAGAAGGAAAAACACTGAAGAAAATAAGTGCAAAAAGAAACAATTCATCACTATACAGTGATATAAAACTAGATATTGTCTTTTGGATATTGTTAATAATGATATCTGTTATGTCTTTCCTGGTTTTAAAGGCTACATGACAGTAACGTGATGTATTTTTTCTGCTTACCAGACTGTTCTAGCTGTTAATATTGCTAATTGCTAATATTTGCCTTTACCTGAGTGGTCATTTTAGCCATATTATTGATGTTTGTTTTTTTTAATCAAAAATATTTGTGTTAATATTTTGTGAAAGCAACAGTAGTCATGCATATTAATGCAAAAGCAAATGCCAGTAGATAGGCTGAGGAGTGCTACTTCAAGAATGCACAGATCAAAAATCAGGTGCTCTTTGGGTTCAAGGATATATCATGAGACAAGAAAAAGAATAGAGAGGTTAGACTTGTACTTGGTTTTTGATCAATTAGTCATTACACAAAATACTGGAGCACACTGCCTTCCAAAAAATGAAAAAAACTTTAACAAATAGGCTTAGCACCCATTAAAAAAATTCATTTTAGTTATGATTCATTGATCATTGAGAGAAGTGCATGTCTAACCTCTTCTGTCCTTTTTTTCTTCCTCTTTCTGTCCCATGACGTCCTTGGATAAAAAAAAACACCTGCTTTTGGATTTGCGAGGTAGCACTCTTTTCACAAGCATTTGCTTTATGTATGAACCTCTTTACATCAGCTAGCTATAGCAAGTTTGTTGCAACGTGGTCAGACTAAGAACAGCCTCCTGAAAAGGCTTTCATTCACGCCCATGGGCAATTTAGATTCGCCAGCTAACCTCACCTAACCAGCATGCCTCTGGTATGTTGGAGGAAACAAATGCCTGCGTCAGCCGGCTGACAGGTTTGAACACACAGACTTTTCTCTGTAAGTCAATGGTGCAAACCACCACACCACTTTGCCTCCTGTTAAAAATGGAGCAATAAAATTGGAATAAGAAAAACATGTAAAATGGTATCAGAAATAGTATAGGCCAACAATGAGAAGAGGACTAAATTTACTTGAAGTACCTCAAAAGCTGTTCTACAAAAGTTATAGTTTGTCCCACAGTCCCAAGACTCAAGTTCCAATTTAATCACAGACTGGTTAAACATAGAAAGATCCTGGTTTTCCCATATGTGGCAACCTGTCTGGGGTTTCCCCTCATCCCAATACCCAGTGTGTGCTTGGACTCCCCTCAACCCCCAACCCCCTCACAACCCTTCTGGTCATATCTCTCTCCAGTTTTCCAAAATGTTGTTTATTCCTGTCTGTGATGTTAATGTTACACTGTGTGTGAACACATGCTGTTGTTTTAGGTCACCTGTGGGGGAATATGCAAAGTGGCTGAGCCAAAAAAGTCCCGCTGTGAAATTGATGTGATTCCAGCAGCAATTTCATATTAATTTCTGTCTCCACAGGCACTGTACCCTGAAGCTGATATGGTAATGCGATTATACTTGTCTGTTTCTATTTGATGTTTGGAGTGTGATTTGAGTGTGAGTGTGACTGCTATCTTTATAATGGTGCCACAATTAAGACATACGAGTGTATTCAGAGCATTATTTTTGTTGACATTGTGTGTAATCATACATGCAATCTAATCCCAGTGATTGTTGAGGTTGCTCATTAACAGTTTAATTTGAAAAAATCTCCTGGATTTTGCCTCTTTTTGTTTGTTTGTTTGAATTCATTAATGCGCATAATGGGAGATACAAAGACCTTTTTTGAAAAAGTTCTCATGTAGTGAGTATTTAACTCACATGTTTGATTTCCTGTGTCTGCTACTAAAGAGGAGGAAAAGGAAGAAGCTGTTCACACTGAGGAACTTCTAGGATAATTCCATAAGAACAAAACATTTCCAGGTACATCTGGTCCGACAAGGAACCCAAATCAAATTATGTCATGGTCTCATTCATTATAACAACCATACTTAATGCGGCCCAAACCTCAAACTTCTGGAGCAAACTAAGCTGCACATAACCCCAGTAGTTATGGAAACACAGCTAATTCACACTCTTTCATCTTTTTTTGTGACATTTCAAAAGTTTGCGTTTAAAAATTACATCAAAACACAGCTAATGAGGAGTGGAAGACAGAGGCTCTAAACAGCAGTGTTTAGACTGCAGGATATATAGTAATGTTGTAGTTGGCATGCTGTTTTATATTTAATGGTTTTTTAAAATCTGTTTTATATTCATTCAGTGCCTTCACACTGAAAATGTACTTAGAGTAAATATGCGTCTCTCTGCAATTAATAATTCGCCACTTCATGTGATATGGTACCACTTCATGTGATTATTCCCCAGACGAAAGCTGAGGAACGGCATAAGTAATTTTCAGTAATTCAATACAATAATCAGACACTGTAATCATAAACAATCAGTTTCTTATTGTTATTTTTAACAGATGGATTTACTCATGAAATAAACAAACAGCAAGCAGCCAATCACTTCAGATCACATTGTAAGTGCATTAAATCTTTGAGGCTGCTGAGATTACTTTGGCTTGTAATGATGAGTTGCACCACAAACTTTCTTTTTACATAGAAGGCAAGCACTCATCCTAGTCATATTTATGACTTTTTAATGTGTGGTTGTGAAGTTGTTGTTATGCATTCTGAGGAGAATCGAGTCCGGACCTAATTTTAAAGTCTGGACCTAATTTTATGGCAATCCATCCAGTAGCTGTGGGGACATTTCACCAAAGCCTTCGGGATTCTTGGCAACCCATTAAAACATTGCAGAGATATTTAATCATCACTGTGAAGCACAGGGGTGGATGAACTAAATGGTCACCAGGCTCAGGAAAGTTCAGGGCTAAGGTAAGTATGATGCTAACAGCAGAACAAATGACTGGATTTTTTATTTTCTCACAACTTAATGCAGACAAACAGGAAAAGCAGTCTTGAGCATAATGTGATTAGCAGCTGCTAAAAGTTTTAGCTTTTATGCAAATGTTGTTTTGCCATTACTGAAGTTAACCATGTATGCTCTGTTTAGGTTTTGTGTAACTCTTTATTCCTTATACCAAGAAGACATTCAAAGACATGGTTTGATGCTGGGTGAATGTAGCTAGCTATAAAGCAGTAAGACACTTGGGGATTTCATGTTTAGTGGACAACACCTAAACTTTACAATTTCTGATACATTTAAAATTCTGAAATTCTCAGGTGTGTGGTGTCAGTGGGATTAATAATGCACACAATAAAAAGGCACATCTTTTAAAATTGCAATAGGTAACTTCTGCTAACGAGCTAGCAAGCTAACATTAGCTGTAGCATGAGACTTGTTGGAAAACAACTTTGCTAGGGCCGTTTGCTCCGGCTCGCACTTTATTTTGTTTGTGTTTGCTCTCTCTTTTAAGTTCACTTGAAACCGAGATGAAACAGTTGCAGAGAAAGTTGCAGCAGAGTAAACTGGTCCATCTCAGCTTGAACTTGAGCCGACTGACGGTGTCGCTTGTAGACACTCTGTTGTTGGCAGAGACGAGTCAGAGTGTAAGGCACGACCAGCTAATCAGCTCATACTGACGTCACTTGTCGCTAAGAATTGCAGCATAGACCAGCCAGTTGGGACAGAGAGTACATTTTTCGGCGAAATCCTTGTCCCGGTGGCAAAGAAAATATCATGGTAAAACAGGGCTTAATGGAGACCAATTTAACAGGGAAAGGTGTTCTTTTCCACACAAAGGGCCCTAGTTTCGTAGACTGGGCGCAGTCTAAACGAGGTGTGTCCAGGTGCATTTTGCAAGTTTCGTGCATGGCGCAGTCTGGCGGAGCCCGGCGCAGGCACTCCTCCTGTCCCTCCTACCGGCGCAAGTGGGAAGGAGGGAGGAGAGAAGGCGTGAG
>JAQFJA010000001.1:6988210-6999478 GCA_029874485.1 Naso brachycentron
TACACGTGTAATACAGTAGATCAGTCTACCTTACCTCTCATTCTGCTTGTGACTTTTGACATTTCATTTATGCTTTTCAAATCCGTTGTACATAAATTTAAGCTGCTGTTTCTCTCTCTGCCAGACATGCAAACCTATTCAGGCAAATGGACGTCTTCAAGACAAACAGGGACTGTGTGATGACTGTTTACCAAATAATTTAACATAACAGCAGAAGCAGCTTTCTCAAATTTCAGTGAATGAAACATGAAAATTTATAGAACAACAGAGCTGCACGCTCTCTCTCTCTCTCTCACACACACACACACACACACACACACACACACACACACACACACACACACAAAGCCAGAGCCAAGAGATTGATTGTCACACATAGCCTACAGGAAAACAACTTGTCAATATTTTCTGCATGTGCATAACAGTATGTCAGTATGTGAGTGAGCGTTCCTTTTTGATGGCTTCTAGTTAATACTATAATATGTAAGACTTCTGCATTTCAATGTCAGAAAACAACTTTGCCAATGTTCTATTTTTTGTTGAGCTGTTAATTTACATTACCTTAAATGTTTCCAACAATATTAAAACCCACAGTACCCCTGTACTTTTACTCAAATTAAAGTTATCTTACATTAAAACTGCAGCAAAAACAGAAAACATCTGACAATATGTCAGAGTGAGGAGGGAAGTCAGCTAAAGTGACAAAATGGTTGTTTAACATAAAAGACAACAACTCCCATGATCCCACACTAGTTCACAACCTCCTAAAACTTCTTTTTTTGTTTTCAATGTTTTGACAGAGCATCTCTGAGCTGCAAACTGTACATACTATGGGTTTAAGTACACATTAATCTGTGTGTTCATGTATATGTCAGAGAAATAAAGCTGGCATATTTGACAAAAAGCATGTGAATTTGCTGGTGTATGTTTGTTGATGGTGGCAGAATTAGAACAAAAGGCCCCTCCCTCCCTATTCAAAGCTCTCCCATTGCATTCTCCTATTTAAACACATTGTATTGACAGCTCCCCCCTTGTAATTAAAGAGTACTGAAGAGCTGGCCGGCTTCCAAGACAAAGTTCAAAAGACAGGTCATGGGAGGAAGAAGGCGTGTGTGAGAGAGAGAGAGAGTGTGTATGTGTGTGTGCGCGCGTGTGTCAGTCAGCTGTCGATGCAGCTGGACACATCAGAGAGGGGGCTTTATCGACAGACTTTGGGCTCTAATGATTTCACCTTATTTAACAGGCATCTGAAGAGACGACTATGCTAATTGTACAAGGGATCGCCACTTTGTTTGGGGGGTGGGAGGTGAGTTTCAGGTTGCGTGTGTGTTAGAACGGTGCCATCGTGTGTGTATGCATGCATAAAAATAACTGTAGGAATGTGTGACTATTTAGTGTATGAGGAGACAACGGTGTGTGGCTTCAGCTGTGAAACTGTTGACAACTGAAGAAAAATACTGTGAAAGTACGTGTCATACAGTATGTTGTAGCTCTTGTGTATGTGTGTGTGTGTTTGGATCCAGTGTATTGAAATGAGTCCTTTGATGGTTCAGTTTAAATGAGTCCCATGAGACTGGAGATTCCTAAGATTAACTCTTTCTCCCCTATCGTGCTCACACAAAGTGCAAACACAGACGGACAAAACCATCAGGCGATAATGAGGAAATTTCAAACCTGAGTTAGCCAAAGCGATGGCCTTGAGAGTGACGAATTCCTCCTTCTCTAGTTTCATAGTCTTGTATTTCTTGACCAGCTGAAGGATTGCATTGTTCAGGTCCAGAAGTCCAGCGAGCTTTGACTGGTCCTCGTCCATGATGTAGTCCTCAGCATACACCAACTAAACAAAGAGAGGGGGAGAAGCTGCAAATAAACACATGCATCTGTACACTTCCTGAGAGTGAGAAACAAATCTAAAGCTGTAGACACTAACCTTGTCTTCAAAGGACAACGAACGATACACAACACGTAGGATCAAGATCTCCATCCATGCGCTCTGCAGTAGACTCATCTGGTCTGCCAAAGACAGCGTAGAGAAACCTGCAGAAGATTGAGACAAACAGGAGAACCACGACGGAATTATTAATTAAAAATTTTAGCTCCAAAGCAGTTAGAGTGTATCAGCTGCAAAGCAGAAAAAAAAGCCAGAGTATCTAAAGCAACATTTTGTATTTTGAAAAAAACAAAAACACACTGGCTGGCTCTTGTGGATATTTTTATTGTTTTTAATGTAAATGAAAACCAAGGAGAGAATTTAAAAGGGAGAATAAGTTTTTAAGATATTTCCCTCCCTGCCCACCCTCACCCTCCTCCTACTCCTCACCCTCCTCCTACTCCTTCCCTCTTCCGTTCTCTCATTATTAAAAATGAATTGAGATTCTAAAGTAAAATCCAGGAGGAACAAAGGCAATGAAAACAAGAGAATAAAGCTTGTTTTCAAAGCTGGTAAGGTCTCCTCTCCCCCCCCCGCCCACCCTCAATCCATCCAGTTGACCAGAGTCCTCCTCCTCCTCTTCCTCCTCCTCCTCACTCCCCTGCGCCCAGGGCTGTTCTCTTGGGAGAGGCAGGCCTTATCTCCCCCTGACACAACCTCCATGGATCAATGCTGGCCATCGCTGCTGCACCACTCAAACACACACTCTAATTGCAGCTATGGCCCCAAAACTACTGCTTTCTCTGATGTCAATCCATGTCTTTCTATTTGCCTACGTCTATATCTGTCCGTCTCTCCAATTGCAATCCATGCCTTTTTTATCTGTCAGTGTCTGTCTACGACTGGCTGTCTGTGTGCTTGATTCTGCCTTCACCTTTTACCCATTAATCTTGATTCATCTCGGTATGGCTGTCCTGTATGTTTGGGTCTCTCTCTGTTTCACATTTTTCCTGGCTGCCATCACATTGTTTCATTTTTCTGCTACTATTTTTGCTTCTTTGTTTACTATCGTAGAAACACTTTCCTACTTAAGGACTCCTGCTTGTTGTCTCTCCCTCTGTTTCTTTCTCTTTTTTGTCTATCTATCTCTTTAATGGAACACCTGCCTGCTCACACCTTTCCTCACAGCTGTCCTCTCCTCACACACCTGTCCATTCACACTTGCCTGTCTGCCTGTGTGTGTTTTTATGTGTGTGTGTGTGGGAGCGAGCCTTTATATGAAAAGGCAAAGACAGTGGCCCATGTGAGCACACCTGTCAGACCTTGCTGCAGCTCTCCAGTGTGTGTTTGCGTGAGTGTGTGTTTGAGAGGAGCATCCTGCCAAGAGAAGCAGGCAGATGAGAAGGAAGATATTTCTTCAACAACATCTGCTGCAACGTACCTCCTCTTGAGATGCTAGGGGTGCAACATTGTGTGTGTGTGTGTGTGTGTGTGTGTGTGTGTGTGTGTGTTGGGGTTCTTATCTCACAGTGTGATGATGGGTAATGGCAGGCGTCTCATTATGTCCAGGTTGCAGGCTATTGTTGTTTGTAATGTGCTCTAATTCATTCTATCTGCAACTGTTAACATCTCCAACGCATGAGCACACACACACAAACAGACAAACAGTAGATACCGCTATGCAGACACATACATACAGTATCACGTGTGCATAGACATAAAAGCACAGGAACACACTGGAATGAATCCAAATGTGTATGAATAATACACACTCACACGACACAGTAAAGGGAGCAGTATCGTTGCCAACTGGCAGTGTCTTCTTCTACTTAATGAAATCATCAGAAAGGATTAGAGGTGAATTTCTTAAGGGGTTCTTCATACAAACACACACACACACTCCGCACACATCTCTCACATGTCTTTAGGGGGTCCTTAGGACTTCACCACTCATTGTGGGCTGGGAAATAAGCCCAGGCATTGCTAAAATTAACACACACACTTATTAAATCTGTTCAAACCCAGGGGTCAAGTGAAGAGAAGAAGACACGGGTGATGGGTTAATATCATTTAATGGTGTCACTTGTTGTGTATTTAACTTGTCTCTGAGTGTGTGTGCGTTTGTTTTCGGCGCACTTGAATTGGGAGCAGTGCAGAGGGTTCAATCCTGTGGTGGAACTTGATCTGGGTGTCAGTGGGGGCACACATGGCCCAAGAAGTGGAGACACACACACAAATACAAAAGTAACAACGTGAGAGTGGAGCTGGAGAGGATATGCATCACTATCAACGGCTGTGCAGCAGACAGCAAGACACCACACAGTCAGGCCTGTACTGCTGTAAAATTGGGCGTTTTGAAATGTTGCTGTATGGGGATTGATTTGCTTTTACTGCCAACCTCAAGTGGCCATTAGAGGAACTGCAGCTTTAGAGCACTTCAGTTTTGGCTTCATTTATCAGCCTTGGAGTCAAGTAAATTTTGTTTATATAGCATCAAATCATAACAAAGTTGTCCTGCTTTACATATAGAGTAGATTTAATCAACACTCTATAATTAAAATATTATAGAGGTTACTGTGTAGCATACGCACATGTTCACAGAAACACAACTGCAAATAAAAATGGGGTTTGCACAAACTGTATATTCCATCAACAAACATCTTCTTCCCATTGCACACAACAAGCCCTCCCCAACACACACACACACACACACACACACACACACACACACACACACGCATATCTACACACAGAGACACTAATAATTAAAACCCCTGTGATTAATTTATTGAGCTGAAAGCGCAGCGTTTCTTATTGAGGAACATCAATGATTTTTATCAGAATGCGGTTTGCGTGTGTGTGTGAGTGAGTGTGGTGTGTGTAAGCATTTTGTGTGCTTTTGTGAATACATGTAAAGCCTATTTATACTGTGTGTACTTGAACTACTGTATAACTAGTGTGCTGGCTTGTTGTTTCATTAGCGTGTTTGTATGCATACATTCCCATACATATGTTTCTGTGAGTCTCTGTATTTTCATCTCCATATGTGTGTATTTTTTGGGTGTTTGTGTGTGCGTGTTTTTACCGCGACCTGGTCTCCTCCCCTCCCTTCCCTACCAGCCTGTCTGCGCTGTTCAGCCATCCAATGCCTCTTATCTGTCTGATTAATAGGCGGCCAGCTTCAGGACAAATTAATTAACAGATAACGCCATCTCTCCCTTCTTCCCTTCTTCCCTTCCTCCCCTCCTTCTCATGAAGTGATCGATACAGCAGAAGAAAAGAAACATCAATGGGAATTTAGTGCTGATGATGGAGAGAGAGAGGTATTGATGGAGAGAGAGAGAGCACGAGAAAGAGTGTGATGGAGAGAAGAAAGTAACCAGGGGAGAGGCGTTAGAAGAAGGGATGGTGGTGGTGGTGGGAGGGGTGGAGACCTTTCTTTCATACCTGTGATTTTACTTGACAAAAGAAGGTTCCTTATTTGGCTCTAATTACATTTCCTTTCTGCCCATTGTTGATAAGGCATCTCATGCTATGTGTGGAAGTGTGTTTGTGTATGTGTGGATGTTGTACAGCCTGTGTGCTGTTAGCTGTGGTATTGGTGGGCTGAACTAAATGTACAGTAATGTAACGCTACAAGGAAATTAGAGTTAAAAGCTTTCCTTAAACACATTATCATAACTTAAAAGAAGAGAAAACTGCTGTGGGAAACTACTTGCAAGTGATGCCATGTGTCCACCATTATTTGATATGTGCTTACGTCTTCAGTATGAGCAGACTTTTGGAGCTTTCTTTGTTTTCTGAAATAATGTTAATGGAAAACAAGTATGATATTGCTGTATATTTTAAACAAATGTTTTCCCTTAATGCAGATAAGTTCTCTATTTTCTATCTACATTAAACATCCAAACCCAAATACTTATTAACTTCATTCAAATATGTCCATTGTGTGAACAGGTCCAGTTGCATTAAGAGACAGCTCCTCTGTGTACTCTTCTGTTTTAATTTGACTGTGTGAACATCCAACCCTGTCTCATAAAAATTACCTTTATAGCCAGCAAATCTGCAACTGCAAGGCAATTATAAAGCAAAAAATTAACTATTTGCACTTAATACGCCCGCCATCTACCCTGACAAGCTCTCTACATGTCCTGTGTAGTATAAAGTACTATTAAATACACGCTGGATCCTTTGCCTGTCAAAATAATTGAGCCAAGATCTACATTTCTTTCTGAGCATATCCGGAAAGGGACATACAATAGTACATGAACTTTTTTTTAGGAGACAGGCTTGGATTAATCTACATGAACTCATTTTGTTTTTACTAAAGATATATGTGATGATTATGAGTATAGGATGAGTTAATGGGTGAAAGAGGTCAAGTTAATGACCTAAATTATGTATTTAGGTGTGTGAATTCAGGCATGTCAGCTAACATACTTGGACACTCTTGTTTTTATGAAGGTACACAGAGAGAGTGAGTGTGTGCAGGTACATGTGTGTACATGTGCCATACTTTGGTCTGACAGAAAGAGGCTGCAGTGCAGTCATGCAGACTTAACCTCTACTGCTTGCTCCCGCGCTCTTTTTCTTTTTTTTCTTCCCTTTGCTCTATCGGACACACACATAAAGACAAACACACACGCAAACACACGTCGATTCCCCAGCCACCCTGCGGCCTGTTTGTCTGCCAAATGAGTCCTGACTGCACGTTTACACCCGAGACCGCACAACAGTCTGGCACAGACACACACACACACACACACACACACAGGATAGCCCTCTCTTACGCCCCAGTTGCTACATGGACACACACAAACACACATATCCAGGAGGCCTATATTTGTTTTCTTGTGGTTTCAGGGCAAATGGAAACCAGTGAGAACCGATGGTGATGCTTATGAGTACCTGTGAGCTTGTGTGTGCACACTTTGTGGCATTAGTGAAGTTATATGTGTGGGCATTTGTATGACAGTGCCTATGTTTTGTACATCTGCAATAAGTGATGCATCAAAGACGGCTGCTTTGTGTGGACGTGGGTCTGGATTAGTGTGGCAGGTGTGAAAACTGGATGCAATACCGATCTGGTTCCAGTTATTAACACATGACTAGTCCACATACTGTCACTGCTGTGGAAACATTAATGATATTTAGGTGTTTTTTTTTATTTACACATGAAAACATGTACATAAAATGCACATTTACATCACTAATTTGCAATGATTAATGAAGTTGCATTGTATGGGTTCACCTGTGTATTGCAAGTTAAAATGTCTCAGATGTTGTCAGGGTAGCCATCCCATCCTTTTCGTCGTTAGCAAAACCATAAAAAACTTTATTTTTTTTACCATTTAAAGTTAAGTCCTCAATGTATTTTTTTTTTCTGGGCAGCAACACTGGTCCTTGTTGTGTATCTGAATAATGAAATCTGAATTTAAACATAATAAAGATTGCCTCCAAGTAATAAAAAAATGTTTTGGGTATATCATATTTGCTCTCTATATTTTTTTAATCAGGACTGATGGCTCAAAAAAGTAAAGGAAGGGAGAGGGTGTCCTGTGGAGAGTGTGTGTGTTTGCATTGTCAGGGTGCTGCCAGCAGAGACGAAGGCCAACTCAGAGTTGCTGGACTACATTTAATCTGAACGAGCCAATGACCATTTAACCCCCAGTGTGAGAGTGCAGCCTGGGCAGAAAGGCCAAATCCCTTTTGCACTGTCTGCATTTCACTGTGCTCATTAAAATTATTATTTGAACATACCTTATCTATTTTACATTTATTTTTATTTTACTTTTTGCGGGAAGCTGAGTATCCAAAAACAGAATTGGTTGTAAATTTTTACAAAATACATATGGTGGTCTATCTGCGCGCTTGTGGCAGGTCTTGTGCTCTTCAAGCACCTGCCTGCTCTGATACCAATGACACTGCGCTCTGTCCTACTCGATCATGGCCCTCGGACACATTTAACAAGAAACTTCTCAGTTTGTCTTAACAATTTAACAGGAAAAGTTCACACACTTACCCAGAGATATCAGTCTTGATGTTGTAAAAATAAGTTTCACACATTGTCATAGAAATGTAACACAATACAGCCAAACTGAATTCACACTAAGCTCAGCTGTGGGAAATGGATGTGCTTGTCTTTAAAAATGTTAGTAAAAAGCAAACAGTGTGTGTTACTACTGCAGACAAGACAATGTGTCCATCAATGCTACAACAGTGTAATTAATGTGTATGTAGCTTACCAAATTTTTCTGGTTAGGTGGCATTTTAAACTGCGATGCAAACTGTTGGATGATTGTCTTGTTGCTCACTGTAAGTGTGAGGAGAATTGTGGATTGTCTGTGTGCAGCGTGTACACGTATTGTGTTCTGCAGGGGACAGATTTAAGTCTACTGGCCCACTGAGATAGAGATTGCATTAGGACACGTGAAGTTTCCAACAGTTACCAGCACATCACCGCACTGCATGTGTGTGTCTGTGTGTGTGTTTCTTCTGTATGCACACTGTGTTACGTGGCTCCAGTGCTCTCGCTCATACACTTTCTGTATGTGTTTGTGTTTGAAGTTGTGTTAGTGTGCATGCTGTTGCATGCTGTGCAAGGCAAGTGCTCCCTTGTGATGCTTTTTGAGTCTGTTTTTGCGCCTGCGTGTGTTTATGTGTGTGTGTGCGTGCACATCTCAAACTGTTTTGTACCATACGGCCAGACGCCGGCCCAAATGAACACAGACCCCCTGTGATGGCTTTGGCCAAGCTGAAACAACACACACAATATATACGCACACGACAAGCACGCTGGCAAATGCTGCCTCACTCACACACACACACACACACACACACACACACACACACACCAGCTGACCCAATTACACAGAGATGCGCAACGAAATGGAAACAAATCTACCCAGAGAACCAGCTAATTTAGAAGGGCTTAAAGACACACACACACACACACACATACACACAGAGGACACACACTCACTTACAAACGGATACACACATGCGTATACTGGAGTCAGTTGGATAAAAAAAAATCGTATCAGTTGACACTGTGTGCAAACTCAGAAAAGTGAAGTTGCTCATCAAAGTCCTTTTAGTTTTTATGAAAAGTGTGTTTGTTCGTTTGTGTGTGTGTGAGAAAAGATGAAGAAAACAGCACAGAATTTCTGTTCATTTTCATCCTTCCATTTTGCCTCATTTCATCTCCTCTTCAATAATGGAAAAGTGCTGTCTGCATTTCTGCACTTTAACATGTTCATTCTTAAAGTTTCTATTACTCTTTCATAGACATTAACTCCAAAAAAAAACAACAACAAAAAAAACAAACCAAACCAAAACAAAAAAAGGTTATGCTGCCTGACACATAAGGTTACTACTTGTGTACTTCAAACCAACTGAACTGAGGCAAGATATTCAATATTCTGCTGTTTATATGACTGAGCCAAGTCTGCCTTTTATTTGTGCTGTTAGTGCTATGCGGTGTTAAGTTAGGCTGACTTACTTTGAATCTCCAAAGAGTTAAAGTCACACTGGCAATCACAAACATTAAAAGTCTCCCACCACTTAAACATGTGAGTTGCTTATGATTGCTTTACTTGGATGTTTGAAACATACACTACAGGCCCACACTAATAATAATACAAAGCTTATTCTTTTTATGTCCTTTAACATATGGAGAAGGGGATCTTTAAGAAGTTTCTGTTCACATCATGACATGACCAATACTTGTTTTGTTTTGAATGAAAAACAGTCACTAACTGATTGAGATTGGTGTCAGGTGTTGGTGATTGTTAATCTAAATAACTGCCCGGCTGACTCTGCTGCGTCTGCATTTGAGTACATTACTGTACACCAACATGTTTCATCACCTTCACCTTCATCCCTTCTCATATTGTTGGCTAAAATATCTTTTTGCTAGTTGTCTTCCCTTCCCCCGCATTCCCCCTTTTTCTCCGTGCGGCCTCGGGGAGAGTCGAGCAGTCATAGGGTTGCAGTAGCCTCTAATCAGTGTGAACAGCCAGCTAATTACCAAACCCTCAGCCCTGGCTGACTGTTAATTGCATACATTAGACACCATCAGCAGCACTGCAAGATTAACACTTAAAATCTTCCCATTGCTGTAGTGGAGATGAGTGCTGTATGTGTGTGTGTGTGTGTGTGTGTGTGTGTGTGTGTGCTGAGGTGGAGAGCAGGGTTGTGTGCTGTATTCTCTGTGTGCACGCATAGTGTGTGCAGCCTCTGTGGTTGCGGGTGCCAATATTTAACACTTAATTAGACTCAAAATGGAGACGCGGCAAAACGGAGATGGTTGTCGAGTGCAATAGTGTTGCCGTGGCGGGGGTTGCTTATGTGGGGGCAGCCGGTCGTTGAGGGCAACCCCACGTCTCTGTGGAGACGACAGATGGAGTGACATTAAGGGCACTGCAGAGGGGGCATTTCAAATAATAAAATATCAATATTTACATTTTAATTACCCACTTCTAGCTCCACCAGGGCTGTGTCAAGGAGTGTGTGGGTGAGTGCGTGCATGGGCTTGTGCCGCCGCTCGCTCCACTGGGGCCACATCTTCTTGACTTTATATAGAGTCAAGAGTGCTGCCTAAGTGACAACGGTCGCTCTGCATGACATGTCTTGGTGGAATCAACATTTGGGGAAATAATTCTGCTCCGATTTCAGTTTCCCAACATTTTTTTAATATCTTACTTTTTTACTTTTTCTTTTAATCAAGCAACCTGTCTTCCTCTCATTATCAAACCCTGCATCTGTCTATCCCTCCCACAATACAATGCTGATGCAGGCAGGAATGACCCCTTTGTGTGTGTGTGTGTGTGTGTGTGTGTGTGTGTGTGTGAACATTCAGGCGGATTAACCATGTGAGCACAAAACTGAGAAGCACTCACAGACACTACCGACGGTTTCATAGATCACGACGTGAAAAATCAAAACATCTACGATAAAGAATAGTTAAAGAATAAAGACGTCAGTCATCCAGGTAAAATGATATTTGGAAAGACTTTTTCATTTTGATGACGTTTTTGTCACTTATCCAGAAGCTTCATTAGAAAACACACTAAGACACTGATTGGACGCTGCATTAAAATTCATACTTCAGGGAAAGTCACCCCATGTCTCTCAAGACTCCATGAGACACAAAAAGGATGAGTCCCTCTGAAGTCATCAGCAGAACCCAGTCCCACAATATTGCCCAGTACGTAGCCATGATTTTAGATTTATGTCTGTCTGTCTGTCCATCCCTCCATCTGTTTGTCCTATCTATCTATCTATCTATCTGATTAATTCATTTTCCCAGCTTGTTCAATTAACTGGGTTGTGACAGTCTATTGATCTCTTGGTGGATTAACTTTTCAGAACAACATCCTGCCATAACATATTCTCCA
>JAQFJA010000001.1:7022827-7034089 GCA_029874485.1 Naso brachycentron
CGATAACACTGACAATGGATGTACTTTTCTTTTTCTCACACAGTTTGCCTGCTACATCTTGTTTCCGAACAGAAAGAAAGTGAGCGGACCACTTAGCCAGAGTATTTCCATTATCGCTCCTTTCTAGCTGGGATGCAACCAGATGCCACTCAAACACACTTGCTCAGGACAGACGCTACAGGGCCAGATTTAGCTACAAGTTTCCCATGGGGCAACACCAGACGCCACCAGTTGTCTGGCGCTCCCCTCCTCTGTTTCCCCGTCCTCTCCTCTTGTTCCTTTCAAAATCAGTTGCTCCTCTCTTCCTCTTGCATTCTCCTCCCACAAACTTGTTTCCCTTATTTTCTAATCTTCCATTTTTTATTTTCTAATCACTGACATATTTTAAAGGAGCTATATCAAAATTAAACCTTATAAGATTTCAAGAGAAACATATTTTGCAATTTTACTAGTGGCGTATGGATATCTAGAATGGAGAGTGACTTCACACGCCCTCTCTGTGTGTCGTTATCAAGCTTTTAGGTTTCTTTGTTATGGTAGCTGGGACGGCTGCGCATTAATGTCAGTTCATGTGAACCCCCTCTCTTTGGAACTGTTGGTCCCCACCCCCTTTATAAAATGCCACAGCGAGTGAGGAGTCTAACATATATTTAACTCATACCTGGGTAACTTTGTACACAGGAGTGGGATGGCTAACATCATCTTCTGTTCAATAATCACATAAATGTTGCAATAGTGCGTTCTGAATAAGATTCTCACCTGCCATGCCTTGTGGAAAGAGACAGATGTTTTTTTTTTTTTTGCTTGAAATAATGTCACATTATCATCAAGGAGATATGGGGGACAGCTGAGCTAGGGCGAACGCTTACCGTCAGTGGGGCTGAGGCGTTGCAGTCTGCCCGAGGAGGAGGATCCAGGCCCGGCTGTAGCTAGCGTGAACGAGTGGCTGAGCTACCATCCCCAGTTGTTCAATATGATGCACACCATGCATCATGGAAAGAGACAATTAGACGTTTTTCGCTGCGTTGTGTTGTGTTTAACACGAGGCTGCGTGGGACTCGGCTTGCTAAGCACTCAATGGATTTGCATAGCTGAGAGTCAGGTCAACACTGCACAGAGCAGTAGAAATACTCTTACTAAAGGCTCCTATTCTTCTCTACATGTAGAAATCACAAAAACTTGCTTAGTCGCCGAGGTTGTTATCCACTGCATCAGATTATTCTTTTTGTCTAATATTGCATGGTGTTCAATAAGGAGGGGTTTCTGGTCGGGTAGAACCTGAATTTTCTCTCAAAGCAAACATGGTGCCACCATTGAGCATAGTTGCTGAGAACTGGAGGTGGGGCGGGTGGAGCACCAGGGGATGGGGGTGTGTGGCTGGCTGACACGCAGGTTTGTTTTGGTGTAAAGCTGATACTGAACTGCGACCACTATCAGTGAATCGATTTTCTATATAGCTCCTTTAAAAGGTTTGTCATATATTGGGGACAAAACATCTTTGTGTGCTTCGTGTGTGAACATGAGTTGTCCAGTCATCTTAATTGTTTTGCGTACGACTGCATATGTACGCAGCAGTGAGAGTGCATAGCAGGAGTCGCGATTGTTGAGCTATGAAGAGAGTTATGACGCATAAGACCAGCTGTATATACACACCAATCACACACACACACACGAGCACCGACACTCACACAGACTGGGGCCTTCCACGCGATCTCACTCATTAGGTCTTAGAGGCCGTGGGGAGCACGGCCAAAGCTGGCACGAGCTGTTAGTGTGTGTGTGCTTGTTTGTGTGTGTGTGTGTGTGTGTGTGCGTGCGTAGGGCAGCGTGCCAAGGTTTATATTTGCAGTCTGTGGACTTGTCTCTCTAGTAGTCTACCATCTGAATCCAGCTGGCCGTTTACGGCAATACAGAGACGGAGGCTTTGGTTGTGGATTCAACACATTCTGTCTGTTTAACCATGATTCATCAGACGTGCCATCATCAAAGCTGTTATGTTGTAAGGGAGCAAATCTGTCAATATAACCATATGTACAATATACATGCACACAGAATATTGCTGGCTCCTGGACTGTGTGCCTCTGCCAAAGCCTTTCATGTTCGAACGTCTGATCTGTGTTTTGTATTCTGTTCATGACAATTCTGCGCATTACTGCTGAATTTGAATGCATTATGTCTGTCTTTCCCTGGCAGTTGTGTATAAAGAGAAATAACTGTGACAGCTACTGTAGAGTGTTATTACCTTTCCTCTTTTATGATTTTTTTTTTTGCTTGTCAAATAAATAAAATAGAACTTAAATGTTTTTTTTTCCCTCAGTTTAGTATGTCTCATTTTGTGTTTCATTATTTATCATTAAATCTTTTACCTGCAATAAAACCAGTGTTCACCCATCCCCCTTTCTCAAGGCAGATTCAAGCCCCGCCCATGTGACCTTTTGGTCTTCAGCTGACGCATCATTATGACCTCATTAAAAATGGACAGACAGCCATTGCCAGAGGGGAAGTTCTCATAATATAGTCAAGCCTTTTAATTGCCTTGCTCCAGAAATTAGCTGCTACATACTGGTGGGTGGGTGTCCCATGTTCGTTCATTCCTCCACTCCTCCAGTTTAGGCCCCCTCTCCCTTTTCTCCTCTTAGCGAGAAGCATTTCATAGTTCACACAGACGAGACTGTGTGTGTATTGACAAAATCATGTGTCTATTTAAGAAAACATGTAAAGAAAAGGCTCCACTCTGGCTTGGTTTACTGACCCTCTGGCCTCTAGTTCTCCTTTCTCTTTCTATCACACACAAACAGTGACACACACAAACACGGACGAACGAACACACACACACGCACTTCCTTGCTGCCTCACTTGCTCTTCATCTCACCCTCTCTATGTCTCCCTGGGCGACAAAGCTAATTTGAGGCAGATCTTGCCCTAAGGGGTAAATTACAGCATCTACACACACACACAAGCACATTGTACTCTGTGTTCTCCAACCCACTCCCACTTCACCCTTACCACTTTATCTTCACCTTTCTCCCGTGAGCTAGCCCCTGACAACCACAGTTAGCCCTGATGCTAACTAATCTAGCCACTTAGTGCCATTATCATCTATGCAGTTTTGCTGCAATGATGCTTCAGCCCAGAAGGGTGGTATAAAACACAGGTGACAATGTTCTTAAAAGGGCAAAGGACTGTTGGTTGAAACCAATAAAAATGTCTAACCAACTAGTGGAACAATGTAATTCTGTATATTGGTCTCTGTAAAGACGCAAGTTAATATTCGTTTGGTAGAAAATGTGATTCAACATGATGGTCCAACTACACTTTTAAGAATGAAATAATCTGGATAAGATTTCGAAAACGAAAAGCAAAGTTTGATATGGTCAAAAATCAAATTCAGTTCAGCTCCTGTAAGTCTTTTTTTTCAGTGACACCAATGTATTATAATTGGTTTGAGGTGTTTTGTTTTTTTAGAATAACTTCAATGGATGTTTGAGGAGATATTTGGAATATCTGAAGCACACACTAGGTCTTACAATGACAATAATTATAAATTAATATCACCAGCAGAATGAAGAAAATATGACTCTCCTTTTTATAGTTGATCTTTTTTAAATTTCCCTGCTCAAAAGGAGTGAAAATGAGAAAATATACAAGAAAATGGATGTATCAATTTTCCAAATTACCCTTATTCATATGTATAGCGGGACCCCCTGTATTAAATTCACACTCAGCACAACAAATGGGGTGGCTGTGGTCTGTCATGTTGATGTATATTTATGCAGGCCTTGGTGTGTGTGTGTGTGTGTGTGTGTGTGTGTGTGCACATATGCGCATGATGCATGTGTGTGGAGCAGGGAAGCTGCAGCAACAAAAGGCAGCTAAAGTTCTGCTCTCTTATTGGCTTAGTAGGCAGATCACAGTAACGCTGTGTTCAGACCAAAAGGGATGAAGCGATGTTAATCGCAACAAACGCCAGTATCATGTCACTTGACCACAATCGGTTCATTTTTTGGATCATAGCTTCAATTGTGTTATTCGCGCAACGTACACCGTCCGCTCATCATCCGAGCCTGTTAAGTGGCACTGCACATCTCCGCATCAGCCATGGTTAGTGTTAGCTAGTAGCGTCAGGAGGAAGGGGGGCTTGCCATTTCTATCATTTCGTACGACTGATATAATCATCATTTCTGCACTGTATCAGCTGTAAAAGACGCAGATAGGTCGAAAAACTTAACGTATCTGTGTTCATAACATTATCCTGTGGTGTATAAAGTTGTGTTGTAGGAGCTCCATGGCATTCACACCATGTCTGATTCAAACACGTGTTGTCGCCTGAGAGGTTCATTATTTTCAACTTCGAGTGATGAGACGATGAAGGCAATGGATGCCACGTTGCTAATTCGCATTGCATGTATTGCAAGATTTGCATCGCCCAATGTGACACCGCATCCTTACTCTGATGTTGTATGTTGATCTCTTTCATCTCTTTCTGTCTGAACGCAGCTTAAGGCTGCATTCAGACCAAATCAGGTGATCCGGTGAAAACACAGGTTTTCTCATTCATTTTAATGAGGCTTGTGCGATTTGGCTGTGGGGGTCTGAAAAAAACCACAGCCATCTGCGGCAAATACAGTTGAAACTGGCTCAACTTTAGGAGACGTAACGTTGCGGCAGCCAATCACAAAAAGGGGCCATCTTCCGGCGATCGACCACCGCCCTTGGATTGGCGGAGGAATAGAGAACACAACTTGAAATGACACGATGGGTCCTGCTAATTAAGCTAATTGTGTTAATTAAGTGACAGTACCACCGCCGGACAACCCTGCGGCCTTTCGCCAAACTACCTGATTTGGTCTGAGTACAGCCTAAGACTTAAAATCAATAGCATGCCTACTGAGCTTGTTCACTCACTGCAAAACAAATGTTTTTCAAAGTAAGCAGTGAAAAAGGAAACAATCAGTAAAAATTTTCTCTCGTACATGACGGCTTTGTTTGGAGTTTATTGACGAGGGCGATGTGGTGTCGGTGTGTGCAGTCTGGGCTGTGTGAACTGTGAGACTCTTGAAGCTGCCAATAACACATGCACTTACACGTGTGTGTTTGTGGCCACACACACGTACATGAGACAAAACAGGAGATGAGACATGGATTCTGCCTATGTCAGATCAACAGGGAGAACAAATGCTACGACAGCAGCTTGTGAGTGTGTGTGTGTCTGTGTGTGCAGAAATAGAGAGAAAGACGGAGGAGAGAGAAACAGAGAAGCAAGCCATTCTCTGTGCAGTAAAACTGAGGTTGTTGGAGGCACAGATATAAATTTTGTGTGACTGTGTTCAAGTGACTGAAGCTTGAAAGTTTTCTTTTTGTGTTTTCTTCCCCACGAAGGGGACAAAATCCAAATAAGTTAATGTTATGCAGTGATGCAAATTCCTTTTATTATTATTATTATTATTATGATTATAAAAAGTTATATTTCTAAGTAAACTTTTTGTCATTTGTTTGTGGAAAATCTGTCACTGCATGCTCTTTTGTCACAGTTTTTGTAGCTACAATAAGAGAAATGTCAGGCATGTGAAGTTGTCAGCGCATAAATATGTTTTATCATCAGCTTGTTTGGTTAATAATATGTGCACGATTTTGTTTTTTACAACAACTATTTCCCTCAGACTGTTGTTGTTTCACATAATAATGTCAGACTCAGTGAAAAGTCGCAGGCATGCATGGCACATGGTGCCAACAGAATGGAGAGAACAGCGAGAATCTAGAGAAATAGTACTATGATACTGAGTGGGAGAATTGGAGGGAGAGATGAAGACAGGAATGGATGGAGGGAGGGCTGGCAGGCGTCGGCAGAGGCACGCTCCCTGACCACTGTAAGGAAGGGGGCGTAGGCCAGGTCTCCCATCAATTACAACCTTGACCCTCCTCTTTTCTCCTTTCTCTCTCTCACACACTTTCTGCTTCATTCAACCATCCTCCCCCTGCCTCTCATCCTCCCCTGGTCCCTCTCCTCTGCTCCTATAAATCAATCTGTTCTCCCTTCTTTTCTCCCTCCCTCCCCTTCGCTTTCTCCCACCTTCCAGCTCCCACTATACCCCTCTGCCCCTCTCTCCCTCTATCAGCCCTCCTTCCTATCCCTCGCTACTCCTTTCCCTCCTTTCATCAATGGGAGTGCAGTGGGAGTAAAAAGGTCAGAGGTGGGCAGATGAGAGGGGGAGAAAGGGGTAAACGCAACAAGGGAGTGCGAATATGAGACAGTGAGTGTATTTAATCAAAGTAATGTTCAGGCAGATATTATCTCTTGTTTTTTTTAATCTTTCATCATCACTGAACAACTGCACAGTGAGAATGTTTCAATTATCTTGTAATTTTCATGTTTATCTCATTGAGGTAAAATCCAACAAGGGTGTATCTGGCAGCGGCTCTTGTCTGTCAGTGTGCATTCAGAAACTATTCTATGTATCTTGCATATGTGGAATGAAAAGGAAAAATACACTATACATCAATACATCACCAAAAGTGTTGGTGAGATTAAGAAGACAGACAAGACGCTGTGAACTCGTGAGGATGAAAAGATGACTGAAATAAGATGCACATGAAAAGAGAAGACAGCAATAGATAGATTACAATATGCTGTATATAAAAGGAGTATGAACAATTTCTTTGAAGTGTTACATGTAGCATTTTTCAACATCAATAACACATTATCACACGTAGGTGTCTCTTGTATTTTTTTAATCTTTGGCTGGAATTAAATGGTTTGACTTAATATTTCCAAAGCTTTTATAATTACTTCAGCATGTATAAGTGAAACTGCAGCTTTTTTTGATGTTTTGTGCTACAAAACAATCTCTGGAAGTCATTAAGTCAATCTGGTCAGTCACTGCAAAATTTCTTACTGTGGCACATGATGCAAAATGCTGTATTTAAGCTGGGAGAAGTTGTAAATCTTATAAATAAAAAAAAATTCTGTAGGCTTTAAAATGCTACATGTAGCACAGTTAACAGAGAAAGATAAAGAAGAGACCTTTTCCCTTACCCTCCCTCAGCATGCCCACAGTCAGACACTTCATGAAGCGGCAGGCCTGGCACGACTTGCGTCTCCTCTTGGTGATCTCGCACTCGTTGGTGGCAGGACAGCTGTACTCAATGTTGCCTGTATGAAGACATGTTGGAGGAAAACAGAAGGGAAGGTTTCATTTTAGATAGACACGTTAAAATAGAGGCAGGCAGAAGACCTGTTAGACATCAGTGCATTCTGCTTTACTAAGAGAAAACACAAGTTTTAGTTATAGACAGGGACACACACATACAAAAAAATAAGACTATGAAAATTGACTGAGCTACCTCACCTTTGACCTTTGGCTTAAAGATTACCATTGTTGAAATAGAGGCCAGTTTCAGTACAAAGCAAGTTTAATTTTATTAAGTTGTCACTGTAAAAACAAGCATAGACAATAGTGTACTTGTGTGTTTATGTGTGTTTCAATTGGGTATATGTCATGGCCAGAGCAAGCTGAGGTTGCGTGACTTGCTACAGTTCATTTATGGTAACACAAGTGTAGAGCTGAGGCTAAGATTATCAGTCCACGTAAAGCTATTAAGTTCACAACCTTTGCCAACGAAAACAAAAAACATCTGCAGTAAGTGTGAGGCTAAAACCTTTATCTTGAATTGTTGACGGAGTTTTTCTTTGTTGTGGGTAACTCACTTTCTAAATAGCACAGCAAATACACCACAGTATTCAATATTTAAAAATATCTGTCCATTGTTCCTGTCTTTTTTTTACAACTCTTAATCTGTCTCTTTTAGATCTTCCTAATTTTGTTTTATTATACCAGGAAGATTGTCCTTTGCTATTTTTCAACTTGATGTACTATATCTACATGAGACCCTTTTCTAATCATATACTACACCACTGACTTTCTTTCTCCTCTTTTATTCTGTTGTTTTGTTTCTCCTTTTTTAATCCTAAGTCTCCCCAAGTCCTGTCCATTTCCTCCAATTAGTATTTTGCTTCCAGTCAGTTCTAAAGCAAAACAGTTATGGATTTTTAGGATGGTTCAGACTGTTACAAAATTGCTCAATAGTATGAACTGTGTTGAGATTTGAACCAGGAAACCTTTTGCTCTCCTCCTCCTGTGCCCACCTGACAACTACAGTACCCCAGCAAGCCAATGCATCTCCCTCTGAAACAGAGTAAACAGTGATTACTATTGACTGCTGCTGTAGAGAGGATGTTTTCTCATTACTGGGCTGATTAAGGGGGCTAGTTAGCTTGAGAAAAGGCTAAATGCTAGAACACTTCTTAATGGGTAACAAGATGCTCATTAATCGGCCTTGTTAGTTAAAGTAAAAAGCTAAACATGCTAAATGCTTGGAGACCCCTTGCAGTCTAATAGACATTACTAATGGGACTAGTTAGCTTACACCCAAGCTTTACATTCTGATGATACAGGAGGAGCAGATTAATTCAGTAATTAAGAGGGACACTTTCCTAGCGCTGTGGCTGAATGTGCTAATGACACAGAATCTGTGTGGGTTAATGGGTGGTCAGTAAAAGGCCTTGTTAGTGCAAGGCTAAACAGACAAGCGCTGCTAAATGGATAACTGCAGTAAAGAGCCACTTATGGGGCTGGTAGCACCGAGGCTAAACGTTTTAAATAATCACATAGCAAAAAAATGCTAATGGCTACACGTACTGAGCTCCACTGTGGAGGTGAGTATCAATAGGCTATAGCAAAACTGCATATTATTTGTTGATTAAAGTAATAGTAATGTTTATGTAACTTAAATTCAGTACACCCTAAATTGCATTGATTACCTCAAGTGGAAGCGCAGGGGACTTTAATATTTGTGGACTACTGGACTGCACAAAGAGGTAGGTACTGTAGGCTTACATGACAAGCATATATAAAGGTGTGATAGAGGGTATAGGGAAGGAATTAGAAAAAAGGTCTATATCAGATCAGCTCTCTGTGAATGTGTGTGAGTGTGTGTGTGCCTTTATTTCTGTCTTTATGTGTCTTATTGTGCACTGGGGAAGGCTTAGAGCAGAGAGGTTCTTGGTGGCTCCTATGTATAACATTTGACTTTGTATGTGTGTATTGGTGTGAGTGAGGGGGATATATGAGGGCCTCAAATCCCCTGCAATCTCCTTTGAGATGTGTGTGTATGTCCACCTGCTGCATGACAATTGATCACCATTGTACGGACTGTGTAACATGAATGTTGGTGTGTGTTTTTAGCCAGTCCTATTCTTTGAGATGTCTTTGTTTTTACCTCCTGACATGACACCTCTAACTTTGTCCTGACATTAGCTGTCTTTTCTTACTACCTTGGTTTATTATTGGACAGTTTCAACTGAAGAGTAGCAGAAATTAAAAAGGAAGAGGGCAAAAGAGGTGACAAAGATACAAGGTTTCTGGTGTGGATTCAAATTTGTCACTGCAGTTACATTTCATGACAGTGCTTTCCATTCTACATCAACGTCACTAGTAAATATGTGTTTGTACATTTAAAATTAAGGAAATAATTTATTTTCTCTAAGGTACAATGGACAGAAGCATCACAAAGATTTCTTTGCCCCACCTCCCATTTCACTGCACTCATTCTTTTGCTCCACATCACCATCATGTTTCCAATCCTCCTCTTTCCTGCTCTCATCCCCCTTTCTTCATCCCTCTTTCTGTCTTCCTCTTCCCATTTTATCGCCCTATCCCTCTCCCACACTTTGCCCTCCTTCTCACTCCCCTTTATACCTCTCTCTCAATAAGGGAGTGATAGATGCAGGTTGTCAGGTGTCGCTGGACGGACGCCACAGAAACAGCAGCTGCCAGAGCCACTTCCTCCATGCTGCGACACACACACACATACACACACACACATATACACACACACACACTACTAATTCCTCCCTACATCTATGTGCCCAGTCCAACCCTTCTCTCTTCTCCCTTCTTTCTTTCATTCCTTGTTTCAGCTCTTTTTTATCCAAACCTGTGTCCACACATCCTCTCCTCTCCTCTCCTCTCCCACCCCGTGCTCTCCTCCCTGTCCAGCTGGAGGGTTTTTTTGGTGATTACCTGCGGTTTTATTGGCTAATGGGTTGAAACATACCAATATGTCTGCTGCTGCCCATCTGAGGCCGGCCCAGCTTTCGAGCCAAAATACACACACTGACACAAAACTGTGCATAAACACCAGCCTATGCGCACAGAGCTACACCTAAACCTGCACTCATTTACATGGATGCACACAAGCCCACACACAGACACGCAGGGTAATGCACACATCCACACGATCTGCGGATGGGGTTGGCTTGTGTGGCGGCCAAAGATAATGTCATGACTCATTTGTTCAAGTGGATCCAAGACTGCTCAGTCTGCATCCAAACAAGTATTAACAGTAGTACTAATGCAAAAACATTGATACAAAAACTTGTTTATTTATAAAATGATGTTAAATTGATTCATTTTCTTAATAAATTCTAGTTGTTTCCATTCATGTTTATACAATTACTGGTGTATATTTATAGTTTGTACACTATTATCAAATTCTTAATAAACAGCCTGGAAATTCTGTGTAAATTTTGACCAAGAAGGGAAAATAGTGGCTGTGATTGCTATCCACCACGTGGCTTTGGTTTCTATGTGTGTTCCGTCCTTTTGTTCAACAACCTTTCGTGAGAGTCCTGTAACTATTTTATGAAAAAGTCTTGACCAATAACCTGCAACTTTGGCCTTCCTGATGTGCAACATGTCAACTACATGAGAAGGGAGGATTACAAACAGAGTGAAAATGAGGGTGTGTGAGAGAGAGGGAGACACAGCATTGCTTTAAATCTATTCAAGGTCATCCTCCAAAGAGGCTCTACTGTCAACATGGCATCATTTCTATACGTTTGTATTTAATCTGTGACTGTGTCCTCACCTACGTAACCTTTAACAAGCCCTCAGGATGAAATGAAACATGTCAAATTGTCAACTATTAGACACTACAGCTATGAAAGATGAATCAAGGGGTTAAATCCATACACAGAGTGATTACAAAGTCATTTGTATGACTGTCTGTGCATGTGTGTTGGTGTCCATATGTGAGTGTGCTTCCATGAGTTCGTGTTTGTGTGTCTCTGCCTTTATCTGTGAGTGTGTGTGTGTGTGTGTGTGTGTGTGTGTGTGTGTGTGCTTCAATCTCTTTGTCAGAATAGCACCGTGTCCTGATCTCATCCCATAATAAACACAAACAGGTCATCTCTAGGTAGTGTGA
>JAQFJA010000001.1:7096618-7110342 GCA_029874485.1 Naso brachycentron
AAAGTTTGTGGCGGCTATTATAAGAGAAATTTTGAGCTCCCAGACAAATTTCTTCCCACTCACAGTCTTCAAAAGTGAAATTAAGGTCTTGCTCCCACTTAGCCCTGGATTTGAGGGGTTTGTTTGCTGAGAGATCTAATATTCTGCGGTAGATCAAGGATACAATACCCTTCCCCTCCCTCTTTCTTAACTACTTTACTGACCTATGAACTATCCCACAAAACCAAAATTCCAACAATATACTAAATATGCATTAAAAAAATAACTATTTATTTTTTCCTTATTGCAAGTTAAAATAATGTAAGGACTAAGTCTAAATCCAAATAATTAAAACAAAGCAACTTTTTCTCTTTGACTTCCTCCACTGTCTCACCCTCCCTCTGCCTCTCCCTCTGCCTCTCTCTTCCCCTTATCTGTCTTTTCTAGTGGGAGCGAGACAGATTAACGTCAACGCTGGTTTTACTTATCATACTGTAGGCAGCACCAGCCTGCAAGGGATAGAGCGGAAACAAACTGCATCTCCATTCAACACAGGATGTGAACACGGTATACTACAACTGCACACATACATTCTAAAGATGCATGATACAGATTTTTTTCAAACACTATCGATAACTGATAATTACCTGCTTCACATGGCCAATACTGATGAGAAAAACCCCAGTAATATAATTTTTGGTGTGGTAAAAATAAGTTATTAACCTGTTGTTGTTTTAAAAAACAAAAATGAAAGAATAAGGCGGTGATGTTACGAGCAAATATGGGAGATTTACATAGCACTTACTAACCAAATCCAACTGACATCACTGATACTTTTTCCCTCTGCTCTGACCTGAAATGATTTGCAAATTGCAGCCATCTACATCCGCTCACAACCTGCTCTTGTGTTTGCCTCTGAGCCTGACAAGTTTGGATCTCTAGTCCACACAGTGTGGCTCTATCCAGATGCAGCTGTTTAACATCATGAGTGCAACAACGACATGCTCTTCTTCTTTTTTATAGGTGGATATCAATCCAACTTTAAAGGTGCATATTGTCATCTATGGTATCAGAGATACTTGATGCTGTGCTTGTAAAGCGAACAATACATATCCAATGATAAAAAGCTCTTACTATGACCTGATTTATTGGCACTCATGAATTTTGTTGCATCCTTAGTACATAATGTTTATAAACACAAGAAGTGCTAAACTTAACTTTTGCACTGCATATGCAATGAAGGGGACTGAGTAAAGCCTTTCTCAAAAGCAGAAGAGTTAACGTAAAAGTTTCTTCTTTCAATATTAAAAATGCTGATTTGTTTGTGAGAAATTAATGTTTAGCATTAGCTTATGTATGCAATCCAAGTAAAATTCATTAGTAGGGTTGGGTATCGTTTGGGTTTTTTTGATACCGATGTCAAACCGAACCTTTTAAAACAGTTCAGGTGCCTAAACGGTGCCTGAATCGATGCCTTTTCTTTTCTTTTAAGCACAGAATGACACTGAAATTTAAGAACACCCTTTTTTAATGCTCAGGCAAATTAGAATTTGAAATTTACAAATACAATGCTGTTTAAGTAAACTTAACTATGAACAAAACCCTTATATTAACATTTTAGAATAATCACATAATAAATAAAACGTCCATAAGTCAGTAATATAACCTACTAATGTAAGTAAGTAACATCAGTTACACAGCACCAGAGAGCAAATAGCATAACTGACCACTCTGTCAATTAACAGGCACCGAAATGTGCGTTGTGATTCAGTCCGGTAGGTATCAGTTGTGTAGGAACCTGTGCCATATTGGTACTGGTTTTCGGTACCCAACTCAAATCACTATAAAAATAAAATGGCTACATTCTGCACCAAGTAATTATCATTTTCGCTCATTTTCAAGTTTTATATATCATAATAAATATTATACACACATATCTATTTCTATGTCTAAATAAATTCAATTGTTTTCACATGTATGTTTGCATGAGTGAATATATGTTGTGCAGTCACTGTGGTTGGCAAACAAACCCCCCTGTGTATGGGTGTATGCGGATTTATGTGCACCTATCTTTGTGTATTACTCAGAGGTCCCCCCGCCCTCTAATGCTCAAACACACAAACACAAACATTCACACACAAACAGTTAGAGCTTAATGAAGCAGAACTCAGCCTGGTGCCCATTAGCCTGATAATTAATAATTTCTCCCTGCCTCCTAACACACTTATCAACTTGCAGAGGAGGTTTTGTGTGTGTGTGTATGTATGTGTGTCTGTGTGTGCCTGCCAGTGCCTGTGCACTTTGGTAGATAAGACAAGTTCTAAGTAATGGTATACATGTATGTTTGCATGTCTGCAAATATAGTTCATAAGGATACATCCAATTCTACACACATTATTTAGCAAAGCACAAACAATGGGATGGACACAAATATTTCTACTATCCAAAGTTGTCTATTAATTATTCAGGGGTTAAAAAAGTTGCTCTGGGACTGACACATCCTGCGTGCCAGCTATTATGTCTCTTTAAATCGATACGTATCATTCTAAATGGACAACACTGTTGCTTCTACTTCAGTGTTGACGGATTTATTGCAACACCCGGCAATTTCGCCACGTGACACAAATCAAACACCAAATTGGACCAGCAGGTGCAGCGCAGTGCAAAGTACTGTGATGTTGAGGATCCTTCATCACCGACTTCTACATTTGCTATATCACCTTAGACCTTCTTTCTTCAATGATGAATGTTGGGCATTTCTGCTGTTTCTGAGCATTTGCGCCATGATGGACTGCCAAGCTACTTCCAGCACAAAATATTAGGAAACTTTGAGAAGCGCTCTGTGCAGAGAAGCTAAGTGGACTGGTGATAATAAACTGAGAATGGTTAAGTGAAGAAGTTGATTAAAGAGATGACTGCTGAGGTCTTTCCAATGCACAAGGCCCACAGACTGACATTCTAAAAAATGAGTGGACATCTACTTCATGACCTAGCAAAGCAGCAATGTCTGTGTGCAGGTGGTGCTTTGTAAAGGGGAAACATTACCTTCTTACCTTTGTGAGGCCGACTCAAAACTGAAAACTGAGTACCTTGATGTTTTGGACCAGGATCCATCTTGTGTCCTCCTCTTCTGCTTTTCTTCACTTCATCTGTCTCTGTTTCACTTATTCTTACTGCAGTGATCTAGATGTTATTTGAACAGAGAGAAAAAGAGAGAGATGTACAGACAAAGATAGAGAGGGTAGAAAAAACAAAGGAAAAGAAGAGAAAACACAGAGGAAAAAGTCAGTATTGCTACAGTTTCATTCTCTCATTCAGCAGAATTCCTTCCTTCCTTTCTCCTCTCCTTTTCCCGTTTCTTCACGTTCTCCCGTATCCCTTTCACTGCACTCACTCTACCTCCATCCCCTCCTTCACCTCCTTTCTCTCTATCTCTGTGAATAGAACATCAAAAGCCTCTGAGTTAGATGGGGAGTGACAGTGTTTGCTATTGGTATGCAGGCAGACATGTCTGCTCCAAAGTGTTAGTCTGAAGGCCTCAGCTAAGTGTTTGTCAAGACTTAAAGCCATTGTTCTCGTCTCCTCTCCTCTCAGATCTCAGACCTCTCCCTTTCTCTCTCTCTATCTCCCTCTCTCACTCCACTTTTGTACTTTGATGGAGCATTTTACTACAGTTTGTGCATGTGTGTATATAGGGAGGCCGTTGTAAAAAAAAAAAAAAGTGAGTGTGTGTATGTGTGTGAGTGACTGGTTGTGGTTGACAATGTGTTCACTTTCACTGCTGTATCTAACAATTAGTAAAATTCATCAACTTGTTGCAATTGGCGAGGACTAGATTCTAACAAAGATAAATCAAGTCCAAGTCTTTCTATGTCAAGGTGATTGTGTCATGCTTTTCTTCCAAGGCTCCACTGATGATCTATTCTATGGTTGCAGTGTAAATGGATAAAAGTGCTCCCTATCTTTGATTTTGTGAGCATATTATATCACAAAAAGTAGGTTCAAAATGTGTCAAATGGGTCAGGACCATAAGGAAAATGTGTCTTGCTGTCTTTAACGATAACTTCTAAGTAGAGCTGTCAAAGTTAACGCGATAACGAGTTAACTCAAAGTCCCATTAATGGCACAGTTTTTTTTGACCGGTGATTAACGCACACACGCTCTGTGATTACAACCCTCAGCCCACCCCATAGTTGGGGAAATCAGGAATTGATGCAGCAGTAACATTGTGGACAGCGAGCAGAAAAAAATCTCCATGAGCAGAAATGGACAAAGAAAAGGGTTTTTTGAATGGCAAGTTCAACTTCAAAGCCCTGCAAGATGGTTCTCTTGACAAGACCAAAGTTATTTGTATTTATTGTTGATGTGAACCGAGTTACCACTGAAGTACGTCAAGTTTTAAGTACTACTCGCTGGCCAAGCAATACAAAGGCAGACTGCTTTGGATAGTTTGCAACGGAGGCACATGGACAACTCCACAAGCAACAAACTCTCAACAGCGATAGTTACAAGGGGTAAATATTCTGGCCAGTATCTGTCATTGTTCTAGATTGTTGCAAATAATAAACATTCATTCATTCACTATCAGTACCCGCTTATCCTTGCATGTGTGTGTTTAGGGCTGGAGCCAGTCAGCCAGGGTACACCCTGCCAGTTCATCACAGGGCTGACATATATAATAATAAACATACATTGCATAAAGCAAGCATTTTTGTCAACTGCCATATTGATAAGAGTATTAAAAACTTGAAAAATATCCCTTTCAAGTACATTTAAAACAGATTAAAAAAATATGTGAATAATTTGCGATTAATTGTGAGTTAACTGTGGACAATCATGTGATTAATTGCAATTAAATATGTTAATCGATTGACAGCCCTACTTTTAAAGACAAGCTGAAATGACTTTTTCAGAGCATCAACTGCTGTGTTGTGATGTACTTGCAATTCAAACAATTAAACAACCACTGAATGGGCTGTGGGGGCGGGACATAAGTTGAAGGAATCTGATTGGAGGGTTGCTGGAAAGTGTTGTTGTTACTCCTTGGCAACCATTGCTAGGGATTTGCTAAATTTTAACACCAAGCTAGCTTTAGTTTACTTAATATTTACAGGTTTATACTGACAGTTGGGTTGGTGTGATATAATTGGTTGAATTCAAAAAATGATTCAACCAATAACGGCCCGAGTCAGCGATGACATCAGGGACCCAGGAGATTCTCTTTTAAATGAATAACAAAAGTGGCAGACTTATATGAAATAATTCAGTTTTTGTAATTTTTTTGTGATACATTTTTACATTTGACTACAATAAGAGCATGAATATGGTCCAAAAGGGTTGAAAATGCATTTCTGACTTCAGCTCAACTTTAAGAGAATTCAAAAAACCCTTAAGGAGACGCAGATTGTCCTGCAAGAAACGGGCACATTTGATACATTAGAAACACTCAGCAGTGCACATTAGTTTCTCGCCCAGCTAACAGTTTTCCTCAAAGATAAAATAGATGAGAGTCATCTCTCGATGCAAGCAAAATTTCTCAATAGATTTCTCAATCTCCTGATAATGAAGAAATCAAAAGGATCATAAGTTAAACTTTGGAATGGAATATAGTTTGATAACATAAAAAACAGAATAACGGGATGTTAACACTCATATATGAAACACAGGAGGTTGATGTAGTACACTTGTCTTGGTCCTCTGACAACGTACACACAAACATATGAAATGTTATACAATTAACTAAATAAGTTGAATGGTACTGTTTCTGTCTACTGTTTCTCACTTGTTTTCTATCTTGCTGTAACCATCCCTCCGTATCTTTCTTGCCCTCTCTCAGTTTCTTTTGATTTACACCCTCACTCTTGCTTCAATCTCCCCCATCTTTCCTTAAATGCTTCCCTCTGTTTCTCACAGTTAAACTTGGAGTATTTCAGTGTGTGTGCGTGTGTGTGTGTGTAAACACCACATTCCTACCAGGGTTACACTCAAGGCCTGAAAACAAGACGCTGCTCTTTCTTTGAAGTCCAACCCAAGGTTCTATAGGGTGGAACTGTTAATCACTGATAACCCCGCAGCATCTCATCTCTCCCTCTTTCTCCCCGTGTCTCACCCCCACTCTTCCACTATCACCCTCCTCTCTCGTCCCCTTCTTGTCTTACTGGTATTTCGTTTCTCTCAGTCTTTTTCTTCCTCTTGCTTTTCATCCAGTTAGTTTTCACAAGAGAGTAAGCATCTTGTTGTGGTTTTTGGCTGATCACCACTGGCGCGTGTGTTGTGTTGGTAGGTACTGTCGGTGGTGCAGCAGTGAGCCTAGTGGTGCCAGTAAAGCAGATTATGAGTTGATTTTGGCGAAGGAGGCTGGTAATTCCTTTAAACCAACAAAGCCGTTCCATTAGCCCCCTGCTGTTGTCCTGAAAACAGACAATGTAATGCTCTAAAAACACAAGAGAGAAGACAGCTAAACGTACATGCTTGTATCCAGTACCATCTCAAACCATGTCAATATGCAAAATAGCACACTTGCTTATTCAATACAACACGTTTAATCATCAAGATTGTACACACACACACACACACACACACAGAGCATAACATATTTGGAGAAGTGCTCTTAAGGTACTTTCTATCTGACCTATTTTGCAATGGTCTGGACCAACGCCTTGAGTGTTCTTTGTGGTTGAGAAAACTTAATACCAAGGAAAAGGACAGCCTGATGGCCAGAGCTGCAACAATTAATCGAATTATCGGTAGAATATTAATCGCCAATTGTTTTGATAATTGATTAATTGTTTCAGTCATTTTTCAAATAAAAAAGTAAAACAAACTGCTGGTTTAGCGTCTTAAATGTGAGGATTTGCTGCTTTTCTGTGTCATTTATGAAAATAAATGAGGAATCTTTGTGTTTGGGCTGTTGTTTGGACAAACGAAGCTATTTGAAGACGTCACATTTGGCTCTGGGAAACTGAGAGAAGCAGGCCCTGTTTTCATTGAACAATTTAGCTTTTTTTAAAAAATTAACTTCACATCACTTCCTAATATAAAACAATGTCCAAAATCTTGGATGAAACCTAGTTTCACGTCACAAAGTCAACTTAATATTGATATACTGCCCAGCTCTACTTACAGACAGACTAACAGACGGAGTGGCAGTCAGAACGGCAGAGTAGATTCCCGCTCTGTGAATTGCTGCTTTGGGATACACACAAACACACACACAAAACAGTTGGGATATCCAGACCTGCCACTGAACAGGATTACCTCTGTCATGGGAGGACTGGTAACCCCCTCATCAGCACACATAAACACAGACACACACACGCACGTGTCCGTGCACTCCAACACATACACAAACATGCGCACACACATCACATCACATCAAAATGGTTCACTGGGCATGCTAATAAGAATGCGTATGAATGCATGTGTGTGTTTGTGCATGTTTGTGTGTTGAGTAGTCTCTGATGGCGAGGATTAGGGACTCAGTCTCTCAGCGAAGAGCCAACCGGCACAAAGACATGCTCATACACACATACACATACACACACACACAGAAGCCGTGGTACAGTTCATTCACTTTAGTGCTTGCTACAGCACATATTCAACTCCACAAAACATTAAATTCAGTAAAATTCTGGTACTCTGTTGAAGAGTGTAGGGTGGGACTCATGCACATAATTAGGTGCTTTCTTTCAGATAATACAGTAACAATAGAAACGTAACAGTAAAACTTTTAAATTTTAATTTAACTGTACTCTGTCAGTTCATCTGTTCACAAGTTACATTCCAAAGACATTAAAATGTAGAAACTGAGAGACCGTCAGACTTTGAGATTTTTAATAAAGTTTCACAACCTTCACCTTCACAGAGCCCCAACCAGAATATTCTACCTTCATTAATGTCCTCTGCCCTCAATAGTGAACACCCTCAACAGTCAACATGTGTAAATACTGACAGACATGTTGATTTTGCGCTAAAAAATAGGGCTGTGCTAAAAAAGCGATACGGCAATATATCGCAATATTTATTTTCGTGATATTGTATCGTATTGTGGCCCATGTATCGTGATACATTTCGTATCATGAAGCCCTCGCCAAAACTCAGCAGTAAAGTTTAGTGGCACAGAAAAACCCTTGTGCATTTTATTTTCATGTTTTGAATTTCTGTGTGTCCAGTTAAAGTGCAAGAGTGCACTTAAATTTCATTTCTCATTTTGATGTTATGGTAGCTACATCAGTGTGTCCTGTAATAATAATACCAAAGGAAGTTTTGAATTAAAGACTACCCAGACCGTGCACAGTAACTTGTTCATCAACTCTGTTTTTACATTTTCAGTGAACCATGTGAAATATTACAATGTATCACAATATGCATTGTATCACAGTGTATCGTGATATATCGTATCGTGACTCATGTATTGTGATGCATATCGTATCAGGAAGTTCTTGCCAATACCCAGCCCCACAAAAAAAACAACAAAAAAAACAAAAACAGAATGGTGTGAGATGCTGTTTTGCCCTCACAGTTTTTGTTGCTATTTAAAGCCCTTGGTTCTTAGTAAAACAGTCACTAGCCGTGTTTCCATTAACATATTGTATTTTGATGCGCATTTTGACCTATCACATTAGAAAATGCTGATGGAAATTAGGGCATTTTTTGCCTTTGTGAAAAACACAAACAAACAGAAAATGGAGACAGTTATACTAAATAAATTGTGGCTTAGCGAATATTTATTTAGTTGTTTTCGCAGTCTTCCCCAATATTCCCCTTACGTGCAAAAAAACATGACTGGTAACAACAACACGCGTGTAGCTATGAGGAGATCAAAGTATTCCTAGATCTCATCCAAGAGAAGAATATTAAAGCAATTTTGGATAAAAAACAGCAACAGATAGCCACAATGTTTTGTTTCTGGTCTGCAACCTCTACTTCCTCTTCTGTTTATTACAGCCATGTGTAACATTGCCTATACCACCACCTTCTCACCAAACTACGCTTGCAGCCTTATTTATTTGCTCTAAACAAGTTTTTGGAAAGGCCCCAGATGTGCATTTTCCTTTTTGTGAGTTTTCAAAAGTTTTACTACAATTTGCTTCACAACTAATGGAAACATGGCTACTGTTTTTAAACTTGTGTCACGTGAAATTTGTTGCAATTTAAACAGTTGAAATGTTCTGCAACAATTGCAGTTTTGATCGGTGAAGAAAGTGCAACTACTTGTTAAGGCTAAGGCAAAAAATTACTTTTACTTTAGGGAAACATTGTTCACCTTTTTTCTTCCATGTACCCCAATGTCTCTTCCATTCTACCCCGAACTCTACTCCTCCTGGGTATTCTTCAGTCCTTGTACTCTGCCAGGTCCATCTGTTGCTATGAGCGTCTAATATTCGTGCAGATTTTTTTTTTTAATTGTAGTTACTGCCAGGAGTCGTCTACAGACATTTAAGGGGTACCTTCTGCTTTAAACCCTGCACTCCCCTTCCTGGCCAAGCTGGCAAATGTGACAATTTGGTAGTGAGAATGGGCCGACAATTTCACAGGGAAACAGTGAGTGGTAAGCATCTGGATTCCAGTGGACAACCCCAAGCAGAGGCAAAGGAAATGAGACAGAAAGATATCCAATGTTAGGAAATATAGAAACGGCAATAGCATGTCAGAATGAAAGAGACAGAGGACAAGATGAATGTTAGAGAAAGAGAGAAGGAGCACTTAACCTCTGGTTAGTGGGGTCAGATCCCTGTGGTAGAAGGGGAAAGAAGGTCCCTGCACACACACACACACACACGTACAGAGATGGAAATACAGACAAAAAGAGGCACACATGCATATACACAAAATCATTTTTATGCAGACACTTTTCTGTGGTTTCAATTCTTGTGGGGGCACATTTGGACCAGGGAAGATCTCTTTGCCCAAAAGCCTCTCAGTCTCCCCCTCTTGCTCTGTCCTTCTCTGACACAAACGCACAAATGCACAGGCCCATGCACACACATACACAAGAGGCTTGTGGCTTTGCGGAAAAAAAAAAAAATATATATATATATATATATATATATATATATATATATATCACATTCATCTCCCAAACTGCTGGCTATTCTTTTCAAATTTACAAACATTTGCATAGCTTTGTGTGTGTATGTGTGTGTGTGTGTGTTCTCTATGTAATGAGACAATACACACAGAGATATGAAAGACAGCGAGGAAAAAAGACACTCAGAAGTAACAGAGTTAAAGATGGACAAAAAGATGGACAGAAAAAAAAATGAACCAGACGGAAAGAAAAAGGGAAACAGACAGATACACAGAGAGCAGAAAGAGAGAGCAAGTGAGAACTCAGAGAGAGACGGAGAGAGAGAGAGAGCGCATCAATTATTTAGTGAAGGTAACGTGAAGCTTCCTTGGATCAGGCAAACTGCTGGCTCTTCCCCAGAGAAAAGAGAGAATGAATTAGAGTGAATTCATTAGAGACTGTGTGTGTGTATGTGTGTTTTAGCACAGTCCAGGCACCCACCTTTTCACACACAAGCACGCACATACACACACACACACACACACACAAACAGATCCCGAGAATCCCAAGCCTGTTTCCAGGTTCATTAATAAAACAGCAGCTCTTTATATGTGCTCTTCCCCTCACTGTCTTGCCTTTCATCCTCTGTTTGTTCACACACACAGTGGGATTTTAGTGTGTGCGTGTGTGTGTGTGTGTGTGTAAACTCCAACTGGGATTAGGGGATGGCCCAACTGTTTGTTCATCAGTCAGACAATAGTCAACCCACTGTGGTACATATAAAAATCTGATCTCTCTTTCATCACGGGTAAAGGGGAACACCACTTAGTTCAAGCCTTTCTGGGCTATTCCGGGAAATTGTTCTTGTTGATGCTAATGTTCTAGCTCTGTTTATATTATAATATTATATTATTAATAAAAATGATTTCATAGTGTTCTATTCTTCAATCAACGACAGTATGAAAATAAATAAAATTTAATTTTGTAAAACATGCAATTTCTACAAAATCTGTGTCTGCACTGCTGGCTGCTGAAAAGCTGATGTTGACTTTTACTGCCTGATGAACAAATGATCTTAGGTGTACAAAGAGAGAACAAGTTGAGGCCAGACAGTTCATTTATTAGAGATTCTTAGAGACACCACTAAAACTCTAGCTTAACTGAGTTATTATAAGCCATCCTCATGGTGGCGCTAGAAGAAAAGTGAGGGATTACAACAATAGTTCTATTACATCTTCTGAGGACCATGACTGTCGATACAAAACTTTGTGCTAGGGATGCGTGATACTATTGTTATGTTATTGGTATCGACTAATATTGGCTTTAAAATTACTTATCGGATATCGGCGTGCTGGCCTATATCCACCGATATCATAACCAATAAAATAATTGGCTGCCGCTCCCTTTATTAAATGCCCGAGTCAGCGTCATGTTTCACATGTTCCCTGTGGACAGACATTATGTTTACTTACTTTGTCACTTGTGAAACAGGCCAAATTTGCCCTGGCTGTGGGTACTGTTCTGATTTTCTCAGGGAGAGCATCATCCAGTTTAAGTAGGATGTATCTTACTTATTTTGTTAAAAGGCAATTGTCATAAATAAATATGACAAGTTTTACAAAAGTATTTTTCTTCTGTTGCACGAGGAATGAATATTACATTATTTTAAGCTTTGTATTTTGTGCCTTCATTTGAGCCAACACAGTAAGAGTATGCATAATAAAACTGTATGTAAATTCCACTACAGAAGAGACTTGATCCCTGCAAATAAGTGTGGGGAAAAAATACACACATATACATCGGTATTGGTATTGATTATCGGCCAAATGAGTTGTAAAATATTGGCAAAAAATCCAATATCTGCATCCCTATTTTGTGCCTTTTTGAGTTGGGTCTGTTTCCGGTAAGGCTGGTAAGGTCCACTGAACAAGTTTAAACTGGATTTGATTTAATGCAAACCAACTGAACCAGCATTTGTTAGATGTGGGAGGAAAGAACTGGTGTCCTGCAGCTAGTTAGCTTAGTGCCCCACTGTGGTGCCTCCCTGTCTTCTGTCGAGATGCCCTACAGAGGAAAGTTGTGCAGATGGTAGCTATTCCACTCTGACAGATGTTCAACAGAGAGAGCTCTCTGCAGTAACAAGTGGTGGTGGTTATGCTCCCTGTATATGTTGCATGCTGCAGTACTTTGGTGTGAAGCCTTTTTCTAAACTTATCCCACTTGTGCATAAGTGCATTATGCCTAACCCTGCTGCCTCTCCATTGGGATGATGCTGAGATATTTCATGCAATAAGTGAAAACTTCGACCTGTTGGCGGTGCTAGTGGGAAAGTCAGAGGATTGCCAGTGTAATTAGAATATAACCTGAGGGGAACTAAATACATGTAGCAAATTTCAATAAAATGCAATTAACTGTTGCTAAGATTTAGCCTAACACAAACTGTATAACAAAGTTTTTAAGGTTCCTTTTTTAAAGTCTAGTAAAAGTCTGACATCGGACGTCTTTAGAGTGATTCATGTAAATGAAAAGAATTGATCTAACTGTTGACCGTTTATCCTGATTGTCAGTCCATTTTCTTTTTAGATTTTTTTTTTTTTTAACTTCACAGTGTTCGTTAAGTTTTTAAAACACATCCTGTTCTTTGACCTTTAACACTCACATATCTGCAGGTCTCATTTTGGCTACAATAAATTTACCTAATGGATCTAGACATGATTTAAGTCTAATGTCCTCTGTTGACTTCCCAGTCCACTGCAGGTGAATGTGTAAAGACTTGAGTGCATATACACACACACGCACACACACAAACCCACCATCTCCTGTCCCTTTGGCCATCTTCATTTCTACCTGTTTTACAATTTCTGCAAACACACTGTGCAGACGTTTTAACAGCTCTAGACTAGAGTGGGATCATCCCTGTTTACTGAGATGGAAAATGCGAGTCAGAGGGATGCTTTCCGGGGTATTCCCCCTCTGTCTGCCTCCCTGTCTGACTGTCAAGCTGTAACCCTTCCTGTCTCACCGTTCTCCTTTTCTCTGACACAATTTTACTCTTGCATCAAAGCTCCATCATTCTGTACTACCATCTAAATGTCTGCCTCCATGCCAATCCTTATTTTAAATTCTTCATTATTATTTCCATTATGTAGAGGCCACAGAGAAGCGTCACATATTTGAGTTCCATGACTTAGCGCGTGATTTGCTCGGGCAGGAATTTTGAAGTTTGAGAAACAGACTGCTGGTTCACATCTATAAAATCACTCTGCTGTCAAAGTCATGTAATTGATTTCTAATTAAATTGTAAGGAACTGGTGGCCTCAAACAAAGTAACCTGAGGATCCAAACATTTCATGTGCACTGGCACCGACAGAAGAAGAAGAAGAAGAAGCAAATCAACGTTATTTATTTGGGCAGAAGAAGAAGCAAGTCAAGGCTGAAGCAGACTGAAGACCTATTTCACTGACATTAATAATTACTGTCCGTGTGGCTCTAGCATAGTTTATTGTAAAGATTACCATGTGACAGGCTTTAGCTATTACAATATAATATGACGTGGCTCTTTTAAGAGATGAGGATTACTGATAGATAGAAAAAAGAGTGAGACACAGAAGGAAAAGAGCAGTAGAGGACAGTGAATATCAAAAAAGGGAGGAGAATGTGTAAGAGTGAGGTGAAAAAGTCAAGAGAAGGAAAGGATGAAGGGTGAAGAAACGGAGAAGAAAAAGTTAAGAGGGCA
>JAQFJA010000001.1:7240551-7253730 GCA_029874485.1 Naso brachycentron
CCCACCGCACTCACATAGACTCGGCCCCCGGATTGAGTTTTGGAAACGTATCACACCAAGCTATTTATCATGCCTGTAACTTGACTGTTTGCTAAAGCATAACTGCCAGCCGCCGTTTGGGAGGCGTTCAAGAAATGGAAAGGAGGGGGGGGTTGGATGGTAGAGGTGGGGTTGAGGGGGAGTTGAAATAAATGATGAAGGATGTGTCACAACACACACATGGGCTAAAAAGAGGCTGTTAAGTCTTATTTGGAAACAGACGAGCACTAATTTGAATCACTCAAAATTGCCACAGTGCACTATTTTGAATTAGCCCTGAGAGATTCTGTTCTTCCCCTCCTTTCGCTCTTTCACTGTCCACCTTTTTCTGTCTCACTCTTGTGGACTTTATCATGTGTAATGTGACGTGCACAAAGCCTCGTCTCAAAACATCCAGCTGAATTTACAGTCTCCTTTTAAGTCTTTGTCTTCCTTCCCCATCCTCTCCTCCCTCTCTTCCCTGTCATTCTTAAAAAAAGACGTGTTGAGATATGAATCCCTTTTATGGCCGACTCTTCAGTTAGCTCCTGAAATGTGCCTCCAGTGGTCGGCCGGCGCGTTTGCTGTGCGTCGACTCGTGGAGTGCACCGCTGAATATTCTCTGGCCTTTTGTTTGTCACTTCTGGCAGTGCTGTCATTGATTATGAAATCCAGAGGAGAGCGTTTGGCCGTCATACATCTCCATTAGCTCGCTGCTTGACTACCATAGATTTTCTTGGCCTTGTCTGCGTTGGTGTATTAAGAGAGTACCATCCTCCCCTTGATACAAAGCCCTGCTAACTACTCTTTCTCTCTCTCTCTCTGTTTTGCTCTCTCTCTCTTTCTCTCTCTCCCCTGTCCCTCCTTTTCTCTCTCTCTCTTCATCCTCTCGACTTTTTCTCTTGTTCCGCTTGTCTCTCTCTCTTGCCCTCTCTCCTTTTTCTGCCCCCTTCCTTCCTCCCTCCCCTCTACAGTGGCCCTATCTGTGCTGCCTCTGCGCAATGTATTATGTATAAAGAGCTCTTTATCTTTGACGCCTGCTGTGGACAGATCAGAGGGCTGGGAGACAAGATGTAACGCCATCTTTTCCTTTGTGTTCACAGGCGGCATATTTTATCATGAAGATGAATTTCTACGAGGAGATGGCGGTCAGGGTAAATATCACCGCAGTGTCTTGTTTTAGCAAATGGAGTGTCGTGGTGGGGGGACACTTGTGAATGGGAGGCCCCATGAATAAACAGCCTGTAAGGTCTGCATCACAAGAATTGTCCATGAGAGCAATGTTTTAAATGTTACATGCAGTGTTTTTCATACAATTAAACATGTGGCATCATGTTAACATTTATTTATTGATAATTTTTTCTAATTTAATTTTCAACATCATTTAGGCCGATTGGAATCAGGTATAATAGCATTTACAAAAGAAAAAAATCGGACATCCCTATTATGTCTCCACAAATTACACCTTGCCTGGTCCATGTCCACCTACAACTTCGTCCACTTAAAAATAAACTTAACCTTGTTATGTTTTTGCACACTGCTTAGGCCTTTTTACTAGACGTATATTTGGAATGCTCTGCCCTTTATCTCAATATGAGGCTTGTGTCTCAGTTTTTACAACATTTACTTTATTTTCAGTTTTTCCTTTGTACTAATGCCCATCAAATTTTCCCTTTTTCCCCTCAGCAGCTGATTTTCAACCCATAAATAATAACACTGTGGCTGTGACTGATGCTTTGGCACTTTTACACAAGGATACTGCACAGAAACCTTATATTTTTACAACTCCATATAGCCTACTCCTTTGGCTAACAATTCCACTCTGCCTAAACCATTAAAGGGTTTTATAGACCAACAAAAAAATCGACTAGTGTTTATGGAAGAGGGTGTGTCGCTGTCCAGCTGAACTGAAATGGTTGCAATATTTTCATATTGGTGCAAAAGCCTGGAAATTAAGGGGCCTCAAGTTTTACACTTAATAGAAATCCAAACAAATAAACCTGACCACCCAGCTTTTTCAATAAATGTCATATAATAGTGGAGACATAGATCCAGGAGTAACGTTTGACCCAGCTGTTTTGGGTCACTGGGTGAAAGGTTGGAGGGGATGTAGGTATATACGAGCAGAGTAGAAGCTTTTTGAAGTCAGAAGAGAGGTCTTTACCATCCATATAAAATTACCACCGTTTCCTAAAGGAAGCCACAGGAATTTTAATAGAATATGAAATAAATGTGAACAGGGTAGCAAAGTGGCTCAGAGGTTAGCAATTCGAGAAGGTACTGGGTTTGAAATCCCCAAGGGCCAAATGAAAATTTTCTGTGTGGAGTGTTTATTTTTTGTCTGTGTGTTTATCAAAGTTTTCTCTGGCTGCTCCAGTATTCTCCCACCAAAAATGACGTATTTTAAGGTATAACAAGCACTCCTGCCACTGCCCCGACCGAGGCTTCAGCCTCAGAAGTGTAGCTGATCCCTTAAAGCTGCACTGTCACTACCCACTGCTCCTGAAGAGATATCATGTAGATCAACAGATAGATAAAGCGCAACAGTTAAAAATTGTCATGTTTAATAAAAGGGTACTATGAAAATATTTATAGCACCTGGACCTGGATTTTCCACCTGTTGACAAAAAGATTAAAAAAGTTTTGGTTTTTTTTGTTTTTTTAACTGTGTGTGCCAGACTTGGAGATACAGCGTGTTTTACGGCACAATTTCTTATATTTCTTATATACTGCATAATATTGGCAAAATTGTGAGTACTACACTACAGTCTCTTCTGATGAATGAGTCTTTTGTCAGACTAAAGCAACAGTGTCAGTTCATATGTAGGAAACTGAAAGAGAAAGAGAGAGAGACCTGCTGCACAAATGAGTGAGTGAAGGACATCCGTCTTATGGACCATCTTTTGCCAAAGAAATATTTAATGTGTAAATAGAGAAAAGGATGGAAAGAGAAAAATGGACACAAAAGGAGAAACCAATCATCTCAGAATCCCCTTGTGGCGCTTTCTTTGAATCAATTTTGGATCTTTTCTTTTTTTTTTGCTCTCCCCTCCTGTGGTCTTCATCACGGCTTGGTAGCTAACAGAGGATAATGTATTAGGGCCGTAATAGAAACCAGTGTTTACATGCCGCACCTCGGATTTGTATTAGATTCAACAGCATCGATTTCACTAGTCAACAAAGGTCAGCAAGAACTCAGGAGGCGGCAATTACTTTATTTAAAATTATCTATTGACTGGCAGATCAATGGTAATTCTCATTTTGCTCTTTGTTGTTTTTCCTCCACTTCTCCTCTCCTCTCCCCTCTTCACATAGTGTGATTATTCTTTTACCTGCCATTGTTTTAATCTTCTAATTAGTCTGAAGGACATCCGCCCTCATGCTTTAAAATGGTCCATTGGTGTGTGTGTGTGTGTGTGTGCGAGCTAATCTGCAGCCTCAACAATCAATGTAGACTGATACAGTTAAACGTATGGAGCTGTGACAGCTGTCTGTACCCCCTTGGATTGTCCCTTCATGACTACAACCAAAAAAACACACGCACGGTCATGCATGGTGTGTTATTCTATTTGTGTTAATACCAAATTATTTTCTTACATTTTTTACAGTGGCAAGTTTAGAAGAATTGGCAAGACTGTATTTTTTACGACAAAAAGAGTGGTGATACACATAATTATATCTATGTATCTGTGACACAATGTTATGCTGATAATTATTTTATATTGTGGATTTGAAGACCAAAACAAATGGTTAGTTTCAGACATTAAATGCAAAAATTGCCACATAATTACATTTCCTAACTAAACTGAAGATATCTCTGTCATGTTTGAATCCATCACAGATTCAGCGGAGATGGAGAGGATTCTTTGTGAGGAAGTATATTCATAATTTCTACACACGCAAGAGCTATCTGGAAGGAGTCTTAAGGAAAAATGAACTTGTCAGGTAAAAAAACAAGCAAAAAACGCTGCTATAAGATGTTCAAGAGACCAGACAGTTGCCTTCTCCCCCTTAGCTGATTTTCCTGTGTAACTCAAATCCAGTTCTGTTGTTTTCATTAGATTTTTAGATTCTACCTTAAGGTTATCTGCAATTTTTAGCAGTTATTGCAAAACCAACACAGAACAGCTGCTTTAACAACAAAAAGTGAGCAAAGTTTACTTTGTTGTAAAAGTGTTGTGCAATTTTGAAAGGAAAAAGAAATTGTGGTATACAATGCTTCACTCCGTCTTCGTTTTTGTACCATTTCTGTGTGAATGTGTGTGTTTGTGTGACAGAGATGTGTTGGCAATATGTGACTTGTGTAGTTGCGACCACAGAGGAAGAATATGGGGACGGGAGAGAAAGAGTAAAGGAAAAGTAAAGGAATGAAAGGGATTGAGACGAAAAGAGAGAGAGAGAAAGAGAGAGAGAGAGAAGTCCTCTAAAGCGCTGTAGGCTAAGCAGGAGAGAGAAGTGAATGATGTGAAGAAATTAAAAATTAGCCTCTGATTTGAACTGCAGCTCTTGCATTAATAAAACATCCCATGCTTCAGGGCTTACTGCTAGAGATACGCCATCTTTTATTTTTGACAAAAAAAAAGAGGAAAAAAAGGAAAAAACATCACATTTAGCTAATAGTCACACTTTTAATGTTGCTAATATATTTTACCAGAAAATATCTTTAGGCATCTGCTAAAATTAAATGTAAATTTGTTAAAGTGCTCCTTGGATCACTGACTTCCTCCCTCACTTCCCCACCAGCATTCCACCATCCCTCCACACTCTTGCCTCTTATGGAGGAAGGGGGGACTCGGCTGATGAAGTCCATTAATAAAATGTTGCCTGTTTAGTAACACAGAGACACACACAAACACACACAACTTTGTCAAGTGTTCTGTCACTGATGGTGATGAAAGGTACAGAAACTGGTCCGCTTGCGCTTTATAGTTTGTCTTTTCCGCTGTCTAAAACAGGAAACAGCCTTCTCTATATAAATATATACCATGTAAAGCTATTAACAAACTTGACCAAAGCTTTTGTAAAAGTCATAATGAAAATATACTGTAAAGTTGAATTAGACCAAAGGCTAAATGGCTTTTGATCATTTTTAATATGAGAACTATTAAACAAGTAGCTAAAGTTTGTCTCATACTATTTCACACTGGAGTTGATCAGTTTACATATTGCAGCTCATTACAGTAACATTTATATTTTACATTTTTTTGTATCCCACATTATTACATTGTATATTTTGCAGTTAAATACCGAGACCACAGTGCGCTATATTAGAGAGATATAAAAATTAAATATTCTTAAAAATATATTCAGTGAGTTCTAGATTTGATATAATTTTACTGGATTACTTATTGTTTTATTATCATTTGTGTGACATACCCAGTCTTTTCATACACACACACGCACACACACACACACACACACACAGCCCCTCCTCCACAGTGATTTGGGGCGTTGAGGTCACTTCCTCTCCAGTTAATCACATGTTTATTTAGTGCAGCTGGGTCACGATCAATTAACGCCGTGCCGGCATTTATTTAAAATATCCTTTCTGTGTTAGCCACTGAGCCCTCAGATCACATGCAGCCTGATCACTCACTCCGCAAAGGTCCACTTTTTAATCCTCCTGCTCCCTCCCCCTTGTAAGTCTGTCCGTCCAACCTGCTGCATAAATTATTCAAAGTTGGACTAATGGTCCCCATTTAGTGCAGGCTGATCGGCTGTGCATGGTAATGATATAGGTGTAATACATAGACTGCCAAACCTTTCTCTCTTCTCTCTGAATCTCTGTTTAAGTCTCTCTGTCTCACTCATGACAGATTTTCCGCGCACGAAACCATCTGTGTCATTTCATTAGGTACAGCAACCAGCTCATACACGCCACGTACACGACCCTCTTCCATCCTCTGCCCTCACTCTGCCTCTCTTTGTCAATCTCCTCTCTCTTTCTCCTTCCCTTTCTCAATCTATTTTGCTCTATGTCTTTCTCTTCGTTTCTCTCTCTGCTACTAGTTCACTGTGCTTTAGTGTCCACCCACATTCATCCTTCTTTTCCGTCTGCATAGCCTAATGAAGTCAGGACCCCGGCGCAGTCCCCACTCTGCCACACTTTTCCTTGATACCCCAACAATTTATCACTTTGTCAGGGAGACACCTAAAGTTCCTGGGCTTTAATAAGGGCATGCAGTGGGACGATGGGGGCAATTAGGAAAGCAGAGCAAGCCGCTTTGCATATTTACTAAATGTGCTGGTGTCACCAACACGGCCTGTTGGCTGCATGAATTATTCCTCTATCTGCTATAAACAGCTGGGTAATTATTACAGCCATAATCAGATAAATAACTCTTGCTGTGATGTTGCAACAACATGGCAAAATCTTTTAACTTATCCTAAAGAGAACAAGGGAGAATTTATAGACTTGGCGTTGCTAGGCTGAGCAGTACTAGTGTGTTTTTTGTTGTTGTTGTTGTTTTGCTGTCTTTCTTATTCTCTACTTTTTTCCTATCTCTCTTTACTCCTGCCTTCTTCATTCCTCCCTCTCTTGTGTCCCTCTCAAGGACATTCATGAAAGGAGAGCTGCTATGGTGGAGAGAGTGTGGGCCTGCCTGCACGCCTGCCCCGCGATCACTCTCCGCTTCTATGCATCAGACTTTCTTTTGCTGCTCTTTCTTTCTGATCCCGTTTGGGTCGAGACAAGTTCATTCCTTCAGTCTGATTGGATTTGTATATTCTGTGTGTATGTGTGAGTGTGTGTGTGTGTGTGTGTGTGTGTGTGTGTGTGTGTGTGTGAAGTATAATCTGGGTGCTCTGCTCTCCCTGCATCTTTAGGAATTAACTTTTGAGAGTAAAACAATGGGGAAAAGAATGTAGCATATATGAGGTTGTTTTTTGCTTTTTAAACATTTGGGATATTATTTGGAGATAATTTCAACACTAGAATCATTGTTTGCTTCCACACACACCTTTTTGTAGCATTAGTTTCACTACTTTAGTGAATTAGTTAATCAATCAATCAATCACTTAAATGGTGGTGTTGTGTTATGAGGGTGCTGAAAGCTCAATACATTGAGTTGGTCACTGTCTAAATTGACTGGCTGGCCACTCCCTTCTTCCACGCTATTGAATCATTTAGTTTGAGCAATTAAAATGGCCAATCAGGTCAAGCCTCTGTTAAATATTTAAAACCTGGCCAATTAGCTGCTCTGGTGTTGGCCTGGAAGACCGCAGGTGTGGCCTGCCGTCCCACAATGCGTAGCTCTCTGATATCCCATCAGCGGTTGATGCCCCATTGTGAACTAGGGAGTAAATTATTGAGGAACGAGTGAGAAATTTAACTGTACTATATTATCCATTTAAATAAGTAAACAGTCCTGGGTGAAAATGTCAGAGTTTCAATAATTTGAAAGTAATTCAAGTGTGCATTATTATTTTGTCCAACAGTTCAGCTGCCATCAAAAGGAACCTGTAGTCAGAGTGCTCGCACATTATGAGAATCCAATAATCATTATGATGGAGTTTATGCTGTATTGAATTAAAAATATACTTTGCAAAAATAATTATAACTGTAATCCATGTTTTATGTGACAACTACATAGCACAATGAAACTTTGCAAGTAACATAAGCATGCATAATATAATGTACCGACATTGTAATGCAATCAAAGCGCATATACTCACATCTTGTCTTCAAGGTGAATGACTTTCAAGCAGAATTAGCACTAAACATATTTACCCGTAACTAGAATTCATTTAAGGGTAATGTTAAAGTTTTTGTTTACTAAACAATAATCAATCATATGTGCCCATATGTACACAGATGCCTGTTCATACAGGCTGTGAAGAGGCCACTTCCTTAATGCACTTCGAATGAAAGTAATTGGGGTCATCAGAACGATAGCCACTTGAGTCATCTAACTCATAATGCTGAAGTCTCATATTAGCTTCAGATTAACTTAAAAGTCAAAAAGCTGTTATGTGGAAAAATAGCGCTTATTTTCACTGAGATGCAATAATGAGCTTAGTGATAGACAGTTAAATGAATACTGGTCGAAGCATGATTGCGTATATGTTCATTTAAAAAATGTTTACAGCGATTAAACAAAATTAATATTTTGCTTTCCAACCTTGTCACTCAAATAAGATACAATTACGACTCAAACAGCATTTTAATCAACAAAGCAAATCAGTATATTGACTGGATTTTTAGTATATTATTGATGTAAGTAAAATCTTGAATGGAAAAGGTACAGCCTAGAGTGTGACTCTCTTACATTAATTTAAGTTTTTTAAAAATAGAAATTAATCTATATCAAACAAGATTTTTCTTTAAGGTATTTACATTGTTTATTAGACCACAACAGTACAGAATTCCATACTTTTTCTTTCTTTCTGTCTTTCTATCTTTCTTTCACTCTGTCAAACACACACACATCCACTCACACACACTGGGCACGTGCTGAACTGGGCTAATGAGGGTTGTATGTTGTGGCGGCTGGTTGGGTCGACACAGATCGAGGTGCCTTCAGCCGTTACAAATCTGTTTGGCTTTTGTCCACTACACAGCAATTAATAACACCGGGGCTGGGGGCAGGGAAGCAAAGGTCACCCATTCAGCCTGACGCACACACTCACACACACACAATGGACACACAAACACCAAAAGTGTGTGATATCAACATTGATACAAGCATACACATTGCACGCACACACTGATACAGTCAAACTTAAACACTTGCAGCTCAAACATTGCCAGTACACACATATATACTGTACATACACAGACCCATCAGTGTGCGAACCAGACTGTCCCACAGTAAACCTAAACTTTATATTTTACATTAATAACTAATATACCTGTTAGCCACGTGGACAAATAGGGGCCAAGCAACCTCTATATTGACACACACACAAGCACATATAGACATACAGCCACACATCTATACACGCAGTCTTAAATTACTGTGCTTTATATTACATAAACACACACAGACGCGTTTAGACTTGATGTCATTTTCACCACACACACACACGCACGCACGCACACACACACTGCTCTGCGTATTTCATTTATTTTGTAATTTAATCCGGTGCTGAGGAAGGAATGAAAATGCAAAGGCAACGGAGACGGTGTTGTGATTTCTTTTTAAATGTCAGTAGCAGCAGAATGTGTTAACCTCACATTACAGACACACTATGAATATTCTGATTCCTCTGTGGAGGCTTGTAATTGAAAACAGAGGCTGGTAAGAGAAAGAAATAGCAGTGAAGAAGAGAAAAAAGGAGGGATGACAAAGGAGAAAAGAAACAAAGGATTGTCGAGCTACGATGTTACTCTCAGCTGTGTGTGTGTGTGTATCTTCACATTACCGTGGCATGTGTGTTTCAGTAATTGTTTCCAATTCCCTTTTTAAGTTATTACCCCCTTGTAACAATAAGGCTGTGTGATTGCGGAATGAAATTGCTGTGTATGGGCTTTTAATGCATCCCATTTAGCCAACTTCGCTTAACAGATGTCACAGACAGACCTGTCCTGGCTGCGGTGATGAAATATATCCATCATCCTCCCACTTATAGCCTTTTGCGCTCTCACTTTGCTTTTTTCTGTCCAAGCACGCTCATTCTCTTGTTTTTCTCCTGGAGCTACTTTGTCTCTCTATGCCTGTGCCAGTCTCACTCCTATCATTAAGCAGTTTTTTCAATTCATCTGAGGGACATCCCAGGGAGAAGTCAGCTTATGACAGAATACTATACTCTGAATATACACAAACGCATGCACAATGCACTTGCACAATGTTTTCTCGCACAAGTCTGTCATTTAATAGTGTTGCACCATAAGATAAACTGAAAGTTCAGATAAATGTATCATACCAGGTTAATTTGGTCTGGAAAACTTATAAAGCCATTAAATTACGTCTTATATGTTAGTTTAAAATAATAAAATAAACTGAATTGCTCATCTTATTTTGATTTCATTAAGTCTGTGTTTATCATATATATATTTGACTGTGACACCTGTCAAATACCCGTCATGCAGATTAATTCATTTCATTTGTAAAAACTAATTGTGTATGCTTTGTGTGGTCTGTAAGGAGGGAGCTGGATGAACTTGAGGAACTTCACAAGAGAGAGAGTTACTGTCTGGAGATGGTTAAAGAGCAAACAGCCAATGTCTACCAAGCTCAGCGGTTACACCATCTTCTCAGTACGAAGCAGGTTAGTCAACAGCAACACAAACACACACATTTAAAATAGAAATACATTTAAGATGTGTGTATGTGTGTGTGTGCACGCACATCAGTATGTGTCCTCATGGCTCCTCTGATGTGCTGAGTGGAGTATTTTAGTGCTTCCCCTGGCACAGGTGTGCACGTATATGTGTGTTTTTGTGTGTGTGGCATCGATGCATCTCTGTGACCCCCCACTGGGATCATAATGAAGACAAAGCACACTGGTCACTGTTGATTCAGCACCGCTACTCCTTTTCTTCCTCTCTCTCTCTCTTCCTCTCTGTCTCTTGCTCCCTCTCCTTCATGCTTGTGTGGCCAACATCGTCATCATCTGGCTCACTACCTACTTCCTGCAGGTATCCTGTGTTCATCTAAGACACTCACATACACACACCACCCAAACATGGTGAAGGTGGAGTTAGCAGGAATGCTGCATTTTGTTCGATTTTGTCAGATCATGTTTGATGCTCCTAATGCTTTGGTTTGGCTGTATACCTTATGTTCAGAGTTTTTATCACTTTATATTGAACAATATTGCATATTTTATGAACAAGCAAGAATGAAAGAAAGCAAGAAGAAAAGTTTGTGTGCTTCTCCGCCCTCTGTCCATCTCTTTCTCCCTATCTCTCTCTTCCTCTTTCTCTGCATATGGCAGGGGATTCTCTCTCTTCGTAGCTCTGACCTTGTCAGCAGTGAATAGATGGCTCTCCCACACAGTTCATCCTTCCTCACTTCTCGGACCCCAGCCCACACACACGTATACACACGCACACACACACACACATAGAACACACTCGCACACACACAGCTTACCAAAAGGCCCCCAAGTCCCTATGACAGAGACAGAGATGGTGTGTTCCTGGGGTCAACATCATTGCTCTTCCCGTAGCTAGGTTGGTACTTTTGGGCTTGCGTGTGCGTGTGTGTCTTTAGGAGTGGTGAGGATTACATTTGTGTGTGTGTTTGTTTCTCCAGCCTTCTGTCCCTTTCTGTTTGAGTTAGGTATGTGCACTGATCCCCAATGCATTCTAAAGACTGAGTACTAAATAAATGCTTTAGAGATAAAATGATGATTTTGGTTTAGTGTTTTCTGACACTTCCTCTTCTTCTTCTTCTTCTTCTTCTGCTGAGTGGTCTATTGTGTAAACATATCTGAGGGTACAGTTTAATCAGTCATCACACTCTAATATAAGCTACTTAATTATGGTCTAGTATAAAAACATTTGCTTTTGTGCGTTTTTTTATTGTGATATATTTTAAAGGATAGGGCCTTTTTTTAAAGCTCATAAATAAGAGTGTAAATGTGAAAGAACATGGGGGTATATAGTATTAGCATGTGAAAAAACATCATCAACAACAACAGACACCGTTTCTTTGTGTTAATTTGATTCCCAGTCAAGACACTCTGTTAAGAATTGCTTTTCATTGTTAAACTGCTGAACTATGCAGTGGCTATTGTATGTTTTTGCTTTTATTATTCACTTTTGTATCTCTACAACATAGATGTCTTGTTGATGTATACATTAATGCACTTTTGTGTTTTTAAAAGTAGTTTTTAAATGTAATTCGGGCATCCTTGTGAAAGACGCAAAGAAACCTCTATTAATGGAAACCAGTTGTGACTCCAAATCAGTCACTTTAAAAATATATTTTGATGAATGTGTGCTTCTGCTAACAAGAGACATGAAAATTGCTCTTTTGAGTGGTGGTCAACCCATTTTGACCCAGCAATAATAATAATATATTATCTTCGCAGTCAGCTTTGTGCAATGAAGATGGAGACCCATCAGTTAACAATTTGTTATCCACTTATGTTTCCAAACCATGGTTACAGAAATCAGGGTCATTTAAGTTGAATTAATTTCCCACTAGTCGTTTCAAGATGCTTGACATTTACATCAGAAGTACTCCTGCTGTAATAATGAGACATTTACTAATTAACCAGTCTTTTAATAGGTATGTTATTTTAAAAAGAGTGAGGTTTGGGTCGATATAGTTGGAGCAATTTTCCACTTACGCCCTTTCTCTTTCCTCTTTTCCTGTTATCCCAGTCTTTTAGAGTGGCCTAAATAGCAAGCGCTGTTATTAGCATATAGAGTAGATACAGAGTCCTCCAACTCAAAGCTTTGGTCTGGTAATTAACACACAGGCAAAAGGATCACTGTGATTTGAATAATTATTACTGAGGCTGTCTGTAGCAAATCTGTACCCTAGTTCAGAACAGGCCAGGCAGAGTTTTGTATGTGTGTATTTGTGTGTGTACTGTGCCAATGAACAGCAAGAATCATGTCCTGTATAATGCCACATTTGAGACTAATACAGCACAACTAGTACAGTGGTCCCTGTACTAGTTAATAGTTCTTTTTTTGTAATCTAACTATCTGTGGGAACTGCACACTCTGAACTTCTCAAGCCAAATATGCAGTCAGGCAAAAAATGGTTGGCCAAGAGCTGCGATGTATGGATTTGAGGCAGTGAAGATCAATATTTGTGAGGCATAGAAAATTTTGAATAGTATACATAATATAGAAGGCAATAAAATGCAACTTTGATAGAAAAACTACCTGAAAAAGTTAACAACACACTGATGTTTAAAATACCCAGGAAATCTATTTTTTAGTTTTCCTCATATTTTTAGTTGCCCTACACTCTGAATAAAAACACTCTGAGTACTGAGCTTCTAGCCAAACAGGCTTGAATTTAGTTAACACCACATGCTCATACTTATGTTGTCTCTCTTAATCTTCTCTATACTGTATTAACCCCTTCCCTTTTCCCTCCCTCTCTCTTTCTCTTTTTTCAGTGCCCAGGGGTCTTCAACTCTCCATTCAGGCCAGCTCCCCATGAGATGGAACAACTGTTGAGGCAGGTCAAGTACCAGGCCCCCACTAGGCTGGCCCCCGGGGGCAGAACTCGTCTCTCGTGCATACCTGGACCA
>JAQFJA010000001.1:7289676-7300732 GCA_029874485.1 Naso brachycentron
TATATTTAATATTAATGGGCACATAGGACCCTTCACTCTCACACTCACACACACATTTGGACACACACATGCTCAGTGCCAAATAAAGAGTGATCAGAGGATATGTAAGGTGCTGCGTTGTAGCCCCCAGGATAGACGCATTGTGGACACACACGCAACACACACACACACACACACACCTACCCGCGTAGCACTCGGCGCTCCAGGATGGATGTGGCATCATTAGGCAGAGGAGTGTGGCCGTTCTCAGCAGAAACGGCCACGCCGGCGGTACACATCAATCTAACGCCGCACGCTCCCTGAGATACTGTCTCGTTCCCACACACTCACAAACAGAGAGAGAAGGAGGGACGAACAGAGGAGTCAGTGAGGGTTTTTTGTACAAGTACAAACATATACACACACACACACACACACACACAACACGGGCCTTGTAATGCATCGGACTTTTGCTATCTCCCTTACTCTGCCTCAGTTTCTGCCTCTCTCTCTTTCTCTCTATCTATCTTTCTCTCTCTCTCCCTCTCTCTCTCTCTCTCTCTCTCTCTCTCTCACACACACACACACATACACACACTCTCACACACTCACACACTCCCATAGTCTAATTTATTTACTGTTGGAAAGTGCCACCAAGGAGAAAGGGACAGAGGAGAGAAAAAAAGAGAAAAAATATGTTTATCTTCTTCTTCGCTGCACTTGTTTTATTCTTTCTCTTTTTCTATTGTCGTCCTCTCACTTTTCATCCTGCTGTACTTCCTTTGACATAACTTCTGTTGATTGGTTGGTTTGCTTAAGGAACTGCAAACATATAAATGTTGTAACATTATATAAATGTTAACTTTGTCTATGGTATTAAATATCGGATTAAAAAAAACTTTGGAAGAGATTATTCATATTTGGTAAGCATAATATTTTCAAATGCACACCAGCTCAAGTGCTGCTTGTGCTTTGCATCCTTGCTCAGGAGTTTTCAATGGTACAGTTCTGTTCAAGTCGTTATTGTCAACAACAGGAATTTATTTTTGCAGCAAGGCAGCTCAAGAAAAGCATAAGAAAGTAAGCATAATAGTAAAACAGCAAAAAAACTGATCTTAAACTGCCAGGACTGCAAAATATGTTCAAATCACTTGGAGCATAATCTGCCATTTTTGAAATTATTTGAACAAACTGACACTAACTTAAGAGTTTATTACACCTCTTTGTGGTCATTAAAGGAAAGAACATTTCAGTTGTTTTCGTCACACATGTTTCATAAACAATGAAACAAAACATGACACTGAACACTTCTGCTGATTCCTCATCCTTGACCCTGCACTTTGGAAGGCAAATCGTACTCTGTGTGTGTGCGTTTTCACCGGCATACGCCAAGGACACTTTAACACATTGAAAAATTTGTTGGTATGTTATTAACATTACACATTTTCCGACAAGTGAAAAGTGAAAGAGAAAGGAGAACTTTATGGAGGATATTCTGTCTTGGCAATTTTTTCTTTATAATTTATAATAAAAAAATTTACATTTCGATTAACATTTTTTAAGTTCTGCATGTCTGTTTTTCCATCAATTTTAAAATGTTCCTCACGCATCCTAATAATTTCCATACTTGTTGTTTTAGCTGCAGCATATGTGTTCAGTGGTTTAACAGCAATATATTACAGAGCAAATTCACACACATTTCTGCTTTAATATGGTGATTTCTAACATAAAAAGTTTTATATCGTCTATACGCTTCAGGTGTTTCAGCATATTATAGAGTTTTCCATGTGCTAATGATCTCCATATCAGAGTTGTTGAGAATAACAAGCGTCTACTGCAGATACCATCTGCCTGCAGGCTACACACAGTCTGGTAAGTGTGTGTGGGTGTGTGTGGTGTCTCCTTGGCTTCAATTGATCTGTGGGTATCATGCTGTATCAAGTAATAGAATGCGTTGGGACAGGGGCAATATTTAAATGACGGAGTATGTGTGTGTGTGTAAGTGCACAGACACAAGTATCTACCTGTGTTTGTGTGTGCGTGTGTGCACCTAAGTCTGTATGTGTGTGTGTGCTGAAATAAAAAGAGAGAGGTTGTGGGACGAGCGCAGAGCAGAGTTTCTCCGATCCTTCAGCCGACAGACGAATAGACGGCCCTATTGGTAATCAATGGTAAAACTCGAGCCATTGAACAAGTGTCCGCCTTTTCAATTGTGTCCCGTTTGAGAAACAATTTGACAATAACGTCAGCTTGAGAAAAAAGACACACAGTCAATATACAGGGAGAGCCGTGTGAAGGACAATTTAGGGAGCATCGTCATCTATACGTGAATGTGTGTGTGTGTGAGTGTGGTGTGTGTTCTTTGTGGGTTTTTTTTTTTTTTCGGACAGTACTGACAGCAGAGCATTGTATACCCTTCACTGATAAACAGCTTCCAGAGTCATTAAAACAGAGTTAGCGTGTGCACACACAGACACACACTGAGTCGCAGAGACACCAAAGACAAATGTTTCAAATAGAAATTTAATCACAGCTTAATGTACAGCTAAAATTCAATTTTCTATTCAAAGTTCAGTTAAGGGATGGATTTGTTTGGATTGTGGAATGATGAGGAAATTGAGTGAATGTTATTGATGCTTTAGTTTCTTAGATGACTATTAAAATCATTACACTTTACAATCCTAATAGTCTTTACATGGTGAGAAATGTGCTAAAAAAATTGAGGATTAAATTGTTTTATCAATATCAAATCATTTACCAAGTAAAATATATTATGTGGGAATATAATGTCAATGCAAACAAGATTTTTAAATGATAATCCTGAAGGCTAAGTTAGGAATGAATATTTTTATTTTTATTTTCAGTTACAATTAACCAATTCTATATTTACAGTATTTGCAAAAAAAAAAAAAAAGTTACTAAAAAAGCTAAGTTACAAGGTCTCAAACTTTTGGTCACTTGAACAGCAACTGTTTCATTTCAGACCAACTCGTTGTTCTCTTATCACCGAAAAACTCTCTCTCTGTCTGTCTCTCTCCTGTTCACTTGCTGCCATCTTTTGTCTCTTTGTGCCGGCACCTCTCATCCTTCATGGGACTGCGGTTCTCAGAAGTTCTTCCAAGGAGAACATTTGCACACATGGAGGTAGTATGCATCAGTGTGGAGAATTGTATATGCCTCTCTTTCTGTGCACACGTTGTTCCTGAGGGATGTGTGTCTGTGTGTGCAGTGTGTCTACATGTATGTAAATTGCTTTCCAGGTGTGTCTGTGCATGCATGCACACCTATGCATGTTTTATCTCCAGTCATCAGTGTGTGCATGTGAGCCGTTTAAGATGTTTTCAGACTATTTTTAAAAGTTTTTGATTCTCAACACACTCAAGTGGACACATGCACACAGAACTGGACTGTCTTTGGATGTTAGTGCTCAAATTGTTGCAGTGTGTGTGTATGTGTATGTGTGTGTGCTTGATTAAGGCAGGGGTCCCCGTAGCGCTGCCCCCTCCCATCCATCAGTTGTATACCTTCCTGAACAGGCAACATATTGCCTGGGACGCAAAGACACGGTCGGGGATATCAATTTCAACTGCGTGTGTCCCGTCACACACACTCACACTACTACATACTGATAGATGCACATAACCACACATGGTGTAACACATACTGACTGATTAGAGAAACACACACAACACGCACAAAACATGTGAGGGGAGGGCAGAAGTGAAGGAGGAAGAGGAAAGTAGTGTTCTAACACACTACTGGGCTTTTGTCTGCTGAAAGAGCGAATTTTACATGATAAAAAGAAAGGGTTGATGAGATAGCAACTGTATCTATTTTGTTTACTTTTAGTTATTTTTTTTCTTTCTCATCATCCTGATTTTTGTCTCTATATATTTTGAAAACCTTTGTCTTGCCTTCAGTTCGGTCAATGTGAATCTGTGCTTTGCAATTAAAACCTGTCAAGCTGTGACCGAAAAAGTAATGAATTAAATCTCGCCATTCCCTCGGGTATTGTAAGTTTATTTATGGGCCGCCAAACTGTAACCCATCCAGACAGAGACTGGCCCCGTTTGTCCCATTAACCATGAACACAGTGGCCAGGCGAGTGTGTGTGTGTGTGTGTGTGTGTGTGTGTGTGTGGATCAATAACAACCCTAGAGGTGTGGACGGTGAGGAGCAAGGTGAGGGTCAGGGTTAGCCGTCAAGTGTAAGACAAATAAGTGGATAAACAGATGAGAACGCGAGCGAGAGAGATTGAAGTAAATGAATTACAGGAGAGAAATTAAGAGAACGAGATATTGACTCGAAGTGGAATTGTGTATTGTCATTATATATTGGATTGTTCCATGCGTGTGTACTCCATACACAAACACATTTAACAATTTTTTACTCTTTCTTATCTCTGTTAATGACATGACAGTGTTGGTTCTTTAAAAATGTTTCATGTAATTGGTGTACATTTATCCATTTTCTGTATAACTAAATTAATTTGTTTCTTAGTAATTGTTCTCAATAAAGAAGATCCACAGTAAAAATTTGCAAATTTTTTGTTTGTAGTTTGTCAGTTTTGATAAAAATTAATGAAAATGAAGGTAAATGAGGTCGATAAATTAAAGTGTTACATGTGGTTACTGGTGCACAAAAACTGAAAATGTTGTTTTTTGACATTTATTCACAGAAATACATATTCAATAAAATGGACACAGGTGTATCAACATATGTCTTAAATGTACTACTTAAATGTAATACTCATTATTTGGAGGTTTTGATTGAAAATAATAAAGTATTTGATTAATATGATATTATTAATATTGTGTCTTTATCATGGCCGTCACTCAGGTTACCCTAACCCTTCACAGCTGACAAACTACTTTTTTTTCAGTGATAGCTTCATCTGTCAGCCACACACACACTCACACACACCGCGCACACACATCACGCTCCAGCACGTACGGGGACTACTAGCTTTTGCTCTCTACGTAATTGAATCAAAATTTCCACCACCAAAAAAAGACAGAAAGAAAGCATGGCGTCAGCAGCTTCTGTTCGTTTTTGCATGGCCACTGATTGTCCTTCCTCCTCCACTCTGGAAACTGTAATATACGGTCCAAGTTACTCCACAGGCCACAATGAACTCACCAAAACTTCAGACCCTTCAGTGATTTCATACAGAAACAAAAAGAAGTTGTTCTCTCTTGCTGTCATGTCCGTGCTTCTCTCTCGTTACCTTTCTCCCCCACTGATCTTCTCTCTCTGCCTCATACATGTTAACTTAGGTTTTCCACATGGCATAACTATATCAAATGACGTCCACACACACACACACACACACACACACGTACACAGTCCTATTGTCATGATAATGGATTCTGTGTTGTTGGCTCTAGGGTCAGCAGGTCAACATAAGCTTCTTAATGGACTGTGAAATAACCCTTACTGCATTAACCTCCCAGATCTCACATCTCACACACGCTCACATGTGCATGCATTCTCATATGTGTAAGTGCATACATGCAGAGACACATACATACACACACTGCCCCCCCCCACGCATAAACACACAAAAGCTTGGACGCAATTTGACTGGTCTTTAATTGGCAGGGCGATAACACCTTGAGGATGGAGAGAAGATCCCTCAATCAGATGGAGTGATGGAGCGAGGGATGGAGAGGAGGGAGGACGGGAGGGCTGAATGTATGGAAAACAGAAGAGTGAGCCCACGAAGAGGACAATGTTGTGTCAGGCAGGTGCACAAAGCTTGTCCTGTGCTTGGACTCTGGGCGACCACACACACGCACACACACACTTTCATAGGCCTACATTAAGATAATGTGCCGCACACATACTGCTTTGCCTTTTAGAGTGTATTATAAAGTGAAGGATGTTGAAGTGCAAACTCAGAGTTAGTGAGAGGCTGCTGCTGGCTATGTTTGACCTCAGCACAGTGTCATTCTCCATATGCTCACCTCTTATACAGTTATTCCATGTATTCTAACCCTAACCCTCCAATCCATCCATCCATTTATCTACCTGTCTGTCTGATGATCATCTATTATTTAAAAACTGCAGATTACTTGGACTGGATTATTTAATTTTTAAATGTGTGTGTGAGGGCTTAGGTCAAAAACTACATGCTTACTCTACCATCAGATTCCAAATCCAAAGAATTTCACAGACTTTGTCGTTTGTTATATTGACAACAGACTTTCAGGACCACATGTCTCCTCTCCTCTTTTGCCTCTTCTGGGTGTGTCCCTGAGAGGAGCTCACAGTGGATTTTTGGGGGGGATTTAGCTCCACGTCTTAAATCAGTCTTAATTTTTGCTCTCTGCCATTAAAGAGCCGCCATTAAGCTCTTCTCTTCTCGCCTCATTTCCCTCTTCCTCTTGTTTCACTTTTTCAATTTGTGTGAGAGGGGGAGTTCACTCCTCATAAAATTTCACTTTGGCCAGCCTATCATTTGCATCTGAGCCAATAAATAGCAATTAGCATTAACAATTAAACCAGCCAGTGGAACCACGGGCAGCTCCCTGAGATGGCCTGATGGATGGGAAGGTGGATAAGAAGGAAGGGAGGGAAGGTTCAGTGTGTGTGTGCATGTGTGTGTATATGCGCATCTGTGTGTGTGGCTACTTACTTCATGAACTCTCACAGGGCAATCCAGTATATCTTGCACTTTCATTTTCTTCCCAAAGCTAATTTATCTACTGTCTCTGTGGCATAATCTCAACACACACACACAAACACATACACACACCCCTGCACACATATGCAGTGTGGGCACAAATGCCAAGCTGGCACACCATTTGGTGCTCAGATATCGCACAAATTTTCCTTGTTAATTACACTCATTAAATAACAACTGTTTCCGGCGCTTCCATTTTATTTTATAGTTCTGTTTTTCAGCACGGCAAAGTGTTTCAGATTCATTCATAAAGAGCTGATGTAATGAGGCCACCCCTGGCCTGATAATGTCTGTTGTGTCAAATTGGGTTGCTATTAACACATCTTTAGCTGAGACTGATATTTTTAACACAAGAGCTATCTATTGATCCCCAAAGGAGAGATTTGTCTTGTCGTTGCTGTATATGTTCGAAAAAGAAGCACTTTCCAAGTTTGTGCCTCCCCGTAGCTTGGAAAGGATTACTGATTATGGAAATAGCAAAATAATGGCTGCCCCGTACCTGAGGACTCATTGAAGCAGAGCACACAGGAAGCAAAGAGCATTACTGAAAGTGACTTAAACATTTGGTTTAACACGTTTGTGTATATAAAAAACATGACTTCTGTATCTTCTTTCTACGTATGACTCAAAATACCGCAATTGTTAGACAAATCTGTCATGATTATGAATTATGATGTCATCTGATATGGATCTCTTATAATGAAATTTTACAATCTTTTCATTTTTCATGATTAGAAGGTAAGAAAGTAATATATATATATATATATGGAAAAAGTTTCTTTAAAATTAACAAATTCTATTTTGTTGGTATCTAAACAAAACAAGCATTTATGATAAGGTGCTGCTGACGGTTGTGCACAGGCTGTCTTCACGTGACCTACCCCCCTGTGTGCACCTCCACTATGCCGGCGGTGAGAATATTGTTGGTGGCTGGTGACGATCAGTCCATTTCCATACATTAATCACCACCAATAGAAAGCCCTGACACAGCAACTACAGCAGTGCCACTGCCCTGCCTAACAAAGCATAGAGCAAGGACACACAGCGCCAACAGCGGAAAGGCAGAAAAGAGGAAGAGAGGGAAAGTGTGTGTGTGAGTGTGTATTGGGTGGAGGGTGCAGAGAAAGAAAGAGAGATGGGGAGCTAGATGGGAAAATATGGAAATGCAGAAAGAAAACAATCATGCTTTATGTTTCCCCCTCTGTCCTAACCTTTCTTCTTTTGTCTCTCTTTCTCCATCTCTCTCTTTTTCGCTTGTTCTCCTGGTTTTTATTGTTATTACCACGGCAGCGCCATTAGAGAGCTCTACGTTCTTCTCCACTGGAGCAATAAATGAAGAGGGTCTCACTCCTTTTTCCTCCTCATCCTCGCCTTTCTCATCCCTTCTTCAGGTCCCCGCTCGTCTCCTTTCTCACCTCCCATCGCCTTCTTCTCAGCAGTGTTTGTGAGTAACTAGTTACATGTAATTACAAAATAAATGTGATTGTATTCTGTTACAGTTACTGAGAAAAAAATATGTTGCTAAGTTAGTTACAAATGAAAATGTTGGTGATAATAAAGGGATGTCCAAATATTCTCTTTGGTGAAACCTTAAATAAAAATTCTATAATTTAAAAATAATATGTTTGTTTCTCTGCGTCTGTGTGCATTCCTGCACAGGGGACCAGCATTCCTGAACAAACAGGCCACTGGGATTTGAGTACAACACCAACAAGTAAAGGCTGGCTTACACAGAGCTGTCTCATATGTCTTGATAAGCTCCATTCACTGGGTAGTGTGCACTCAAGTTTTGAGCATTGTTGATATTGTTTCTCTTGTTTTAATTTGCAGGGCCTCTCATCTGCCAATCAGATCAATGCACACTGCTGTAGGCATCCAAAGTCTGCCTGCAGCCAGCCAACCACATCAAGACAGTTGGCCGTGTTGTAGGACAGAAACATCTTTAAGTGCTTTAAATTAATCAGTGTTTTCTTGTTATATAAGGAAAGGACTCTAACGTGACTGCACAGAATGAAGCTTGCTCACCAGCAATAAAAATGCAGTCAACACTGAAAGGCAAACATCTAAGTTGATGTACCTAAAATAAAAAAAGTTTTAAAAGCCAGTTTAAAATATTTGTTACAGAGGCAATCGAAAAGTAATCAAATGTAATAAATCACATTTTTTTGATGAAATAATTAGAAAAGTTACATCTATTACTATTTTTCAAAAGTAACCTTCCCTCAACTGTTTCAAAATTCTTCTCTACTCATCTGCAATCTTTCTCTTCTTCATCCTTCTGCTCACTTCTCTTCCTTTCCTCTTCTTCACTGCTGTTTAATTTGCTTTTGGATGGCAGCTCCTCTCTTTTTGCTTTCGTTCTTCTTTTCTCTTACGGTGTTTTCTCCTTTCCTATCGTCATAACAGAAGCCCTTTGACCCTATCCCACTTTGTAAATCTCACACACACACACACACACACACACANNNACTTTGTAAATCTCACACACACACACACACACACACACACACACAGAGGATGTGATGTATCATACTTGTAAGGGACAGATGTTGCAGCCATGACAAATCATCCTCTCATTAAATACTGCTTTACTCAGAACACAAAAGAAACAGTTTGGTCCGTTAATTAGTTGTCCAAATGCTCACATACACAGAAGACTCTGTTATGGTGCGACGCAGTCACTTCTGTGAGCAGTCCTATGACACTGAGCATCTATGATACATTTGAGATACTCAGACCTTTGTAAATTAATATTTTTCAGTGAAATAAATAACTTTTTAAAATTTTTCTGGCAGCTAGACAGTGTTTTATTGTTTCAGTGTTTTACCTCTGTCATTCAGCTTGTTAATTGCAGGTTTTCTTCAAAAATAAGCTTTGAATACCTATTACCTGCACAGCAAAAAATTGCAAACTTTTTGTGTTTCAAACAGGTACACACACTCCATAATTTTACAGATTTCAATTACTGTACAACTTCATGTCCCAAGCAGGTCCTACAGTAGATTACATTTTGTATTGTTTTGTTGTAGGTTGAATATTCTTTTGTATTGTACACAGCTTTCAATATTAGCCAGGGTGAAGCTAATGAAAAATGTGTTTATTAGACAGAAATGACGCTGTAAAGTGCTGTAAAAATGTGTGTGTTTTGTAAAAAGCTTTGTTTAAAAAAACTACAACGCTAAAAAAAATCTTCTGGTTTGCTTTGCTATAACATATGACAATTAATATATTTTTATGCAATCCAGCCCACAAAGTAGGGTAGAAATGGCTGCAGACAAGTTAAAGACAAATATGAAGTTAACGGGTTAAAGAAAGATTCCATGCTGAAAGAAGCAAGGTCTAACAGACGCCAGGGGTCCCAACACTGAGAGCCAACAACACACAGAGATTCATATGAGGACACTGGTGTCAGCTGCCCTATCGAGTACACCACATGAAATGAGACGAGACACAGACACAGCATGCAGACAGAGGACAGAGATGTAAAGTGAGTAAAGGAATATATGGAGATGTAATGGGTGGGATAAGGTAGGGAGACATGTGGGCGGTAGTTTAGGGAGCAGATGCCAAAAATGTACGACAGTGAGTGTCAAACAAGAGGAGACTGAGGGTGGAGGGAGCAGTGGGTGGCTGCAAGGAGAGGTGAAAGAGAGGAGATGATGGGAAGTGTGTATTAAAACAAGACTGAAGGACGTTCTGGTCAAAAAAGGACTCGGATACAAGCTTTGTATTCAAATAATGTCTGAGGATTCTGACTTTAAGGGTCATCACAACCACTTACTGTTTCTATGCTTTCATAGCAAACAAAACCATGCTTTTGTATCCTCCCATTAAAGTCCATTTGTATCATTTAATAACCCGAAATATTTTGTTAGAAAAAATTGCCATTTCTCAAGCTAAGTAAGCTGTAAAACTTCTTGAAAGTTTAAAAAACTGAAAGACCTTGGATGGAGATGGAAGGTAGGAAGTGATGGCAGGCTGGAGAGGTGAGATAGACAAGATTTTGTGATAATGGGGAGTCAGAAAAAAAAGTTTCAAAAGTCCCTCGAGTAAAAGTAACAGTTTGACTGTGGAAGAATGTTCCGTATGTGTTGGCAACTGCCTTATGAAAACACATCAGCCTTCAGGACAAAATTTAAATAGCAGATAGCAGTGGAGGGTGAATGGGGGCAGGATTAACAAGTTTATACCTGCTTTTGAAGACAACGACAATGTGCTAACATTTTACTGACACATCGGGCAGACAGACAAATGGGATGGAGGGAGGGAAAGAGAAGGGATGACAAGGTCAAGGTCAATAACTCAATGAGAAAAGTCAGGAAGACCTAATGAAAATGTAACACACATATAACCCACATACATACAACATGCATCCATGTATATAATTTCTTT
>JAQFJA010000001.1:7305702-7319612 GCA_029874485.1 Naso brachycentron
GATGGTATGTGAAGCAATCAAGCACATCGTAACAATGGTAGTATTTTCCTCTCATTCTACCAATGCAAGAAATTGATGAGAAACACCAGCAGCCGTTTTAAATGACTGCCAGGATGTTTGATAGTTTGCTCCATTGGATTAGCCCAGCGATTACACACCACAACATACACAGTGAGCCAGTCAGTTCAGCAGAGCGCCTTGCCTTCACTCTCCACTGCCTTTACTGTTCATTCGATTATTGCATCTTGCAGACGCATAGCATTGGTTTTTGAGGATGTGCACAACCACCGCACTTAACGGCTGTAGAATGTGCAGTGATGTCATGATATGCACACACGTAGTTAAAAGCAAGCGATATTTTCGGTCTAATGTACGGTCGGTAACACTTCCCACTGCCTTCGACTGATTGGGCAAGGCCTTCAACCCAGTAAAAGCTGCACTCCTTAGCATTCTTAATTAGTTGGTATGGAAATGAAACTGACATTGTTCTATAAATTACTTTTTTTTTTTTTGTCTCCAACTTGCTGATTGCCCATTTAGGGGCCACTGATCAATTAAAGTCCTTTTGTAACCTCCCCTGCACCCACACACACAAACACACTCATCCCATTAATGAGCGGACGGCTAATTAAGACTCAAAAAGGCGAGGGAGTCACTTCCTTTTGATTGATAGCACCCACCGTCTTCTCTTTCTGCTATTTTGCATTTTAATGTTCATTAATAAACTTTTATTGTTTTGTTAATTATAATACCAGCCTCCCCCGTTGAGATAATAACCGAACAGAGCGATTTGTTCAGAAAGATTTTCTGCTACATGAAGGAAGACGACAGACAGATTGGCAGGACAAAGAGAGAAAAAGAGATGAAAAGATGGAAAACAAAAGAGACAAAAAATAACTGTAGTGAGAAAATAGCAGGAAGTGGTGGGCGATGTATGGCAGGGAGAATTTAAACAACGGGCTTTTTTGCATACTCAAACAAACTAAACATTGCGACTGCACTCGTAGTTAGTGTTTAATTGAGTTTTCAGTGGCCTGGCCTTTGAAGCAGCAAGTGTCCACAATGGCTGATTGAAATCTGGTCAACCTCCTGAAATGTTTGCCCTCTGCTGATGCAGATTTGCAGCATCTGAAAGCATAAACCAGCAAACTCTTTCAGGACAATATTAAAACTTTCACTCAGACTTCATTTTTTTTACGTATCTTAAGGCTAAATAAGGTAATTTGAGACACAAAGTGTATGTACAGTGTATATACTTCTTACTGTGCGTGTCTCTACAGGGGACAAACAAATTAATTGCTGCAACATCAAATTTTTTCATGCTTAAGTACATCTGCTTGTGTAGGTGTTCATTTATGTGCATATATGAGTGTGTGTGCGCGTGCTCGTGTGTGTTTGTGTGTGTGTGTGTGTGTGTGTTTGTGTGTTTGCGTATTTAAATGTGCATGTGTGTACATGTGCTGTGGTCCTAGAGGTGCTAGGCCAGGGACGCGCATGATAGATTGTGGAGGCCAGTTGATAGTGCCATTACTCACTGACACACATACATTTTCAGATGCACACACACATGCATACACACCTGCCTGACACTTGTCCCCTGTGAGGACACATTACCTGCCACCAATTTCTGTAACGCAATAATAAATTTTTATTTTATCAAAGAAGAACAAAGTGTGATAGTTATCAGCCAATGTAATACATGTGATTTTATTGTCTTTTAGGTAAATATAGAGTAGTTTTACAAACATTAGGTGGGTGGTGATCATTTCAGACTGGCTGTCAACTTCAGCAGGACGGTCATAAATCTTGTCGAGCAATCAAAATCTGTTTGACAGTGTGACTACCAGTGACTTTAATTTGGTAATGATGTGCTGATAGTCTTTCACTCTGGACACAGTCGCACAACACAATATTTTTTCTTTTTACTTAGATCTCAGATGCACAATAGATGTGGAATATTCAAAGGTCATGCCAAGTCCAAAGAAGATCTAAAGTTTGGAGTCCTAAGTAATAGTAAATCTCACACTGATTTGTGAGTCCTGAAGTCATTATGATTTGTCACGCAAAGTAAAGCAATGTTAATTTTTGATCAACATAGAAATGTTTTGTTTTTTTTCCATTTGCTAGTCCTGCTCAGCCAGTGGCAAAGGATCAATAATGACCCCAGTTCAAATGACTATATTAACCTTAACTATTTCTGTGTGTTAAATACTTTGTACTGACATGGTGTCTGCACTGTTCATTTCAAAGCAGCACAGTAACTTTTTTTTAATTAAACAGATGTTTCTGGTTATAGGAACAATCGTTCGGCTACTGCTGGTCGCTCCTCAAGGACAGCTACAAAATTTCCAATTCCAAATTGGTGATTAATAATAACTCATAATTTCAAAATATATTATTTAAAGTCCCTCCGAGGAACTTTCACTTTGTGTTGATTGTAGCAGCGCATGTGGAAAAAAAAAGCAGTACTCCTTTCTACTGTAAAGATCTAGTCTAGCGCGAGCATTTCTTTTGGAAGAAAGTGAAAAAACACACCATTTATTTTAACAATACAAGTTTGGCAATAAACACAAAATATTGAAGAAATGTATAAAACTCCAATCATAGATAGTAAACTAGAGAACAGCAGATATATTTATACATATACATACTTCATTTATTTAGGAAATCACCTTGAGATCAAGATCATATTTGTAAGTGAGACCTGAGTACAAAACAAAACATCAAATACAATATATTAAAATAGAAATAAGACAAGAATTTAAATATCAAAACAAAATAGACAGCAGTATGACATGATGCAGTCTGAAATCGTTTCATTTAAATCGTGTAGGTGTAAATAGAAAAATCCATAAAATTACGCAAAACTTGAAATTTTTAAATCAAGATCAATCATGCTCATAAATAACAAACTGTCTCCTCTGGTCTGTATGCTATAAAGCGTTTTGAAGCGTTTCTGCTGACCAAGTGGACATGGCATAGGCTTTGTAAAGGAAAGGACAGTAATCTCCAGTCTCTCCAAGCGGTCTCATTTCCTGATGTAGGTAAGATGCGAGGCATCTGCACCCCTCTTGGGATCAATAAAGTTGTCTGAATCTGAATCTGAATTTGAATCAGAATAAAATTCAGACTGCTTTATAACTAGTTCAAAGCTCCTAGCAGAGACTTTAAATTATAAAATCCAGTAAGTTTACATGCACAGTTAAGTCGAGCTACAGTTATTGCTTGATTAGGCCATTTAATTGGACTAGCTTGGAGGAGAATTGATTTATGGATTGAAAGTATGTCTGACTCCACTACAGTAGGTGGAAATATGCCACATTCAGGTGGTTGCTATTGGACCTTCTTCCGTTTGACTTATTACATAGCACATCAAGCAAGTAACAAACAAGTTAGCAGGAGGCTAGCAGATTCCATGTCGAACAGTGAAAACCTAGACAACTTTACAGTGCTGTTTATTTCATATCTACACTAAAGTTTTGTTACAAATTAGATGCACGCTACCCCTTGCTCTTGTGATATTCTTGTTTTCTTCCTGGCTTTTTTCTTTGAGTTGCGGGTCAAGGATCGCTATTTAATTGTTGTATGTATGTATTTAAATGTTTGCGTTCAAGTGTGAAAGATAGACCAGTTCCTCTCCTGTGCTGCCTGATTATATGGGAGACATGAAAGTCTCAAGAATGAATCACGACACAAACTGATGTTCGGTGACTAATTGGCATAAAAAGAGGCATCGAGCATGGTGAGAAAACATTCATTTCTCATTTTATCTTCATTTGCTGGGGGGAAAAAAGCGCTTTTTCCGATGAATTACCAGCGTCAACGGTGAAAAACCCAATGAAAAGTCTTTGAGACAGACAGACAAACAGACAGAAGGTTGAAGAAAAACAGCTGTGAGAACCAAGATCAGATTGTTCGTCTCCAGCAGACAAACACACGAAAACGGAGAGACAAAAAAGCAGCTAGCCTGGCAGACAGACAGGTAGCTAATGTTATATATAAGGACTTCCAGGGACTTTCTACAGCACACAGCAGAGCACCTGGGGACATGGCAGCCATATGTTTAAGCTTTGTCTTGTCCTACAAAACTCAGGCTGCCCTTCACGTGATTTGTCAAAAGGCTGCGCACAGTGACAGGTACAGGGTACAGAAGGACCCGAGATACCGAGACACACAGCAACTAAAGGAAAAAGGTGGATGGAGTGAGAACGGCCAGGGAAGGCGGGGCGAGAAAAAGAGAGGGAGGGTGAAGTGAAATACAGTAGAGCTTCAAAACACACAGGAAACAGAAGGAGGAGAACGGCCAGAGACTAACACAGAGAGTTGAAGTGTGTTACAAAACAAAACCAGTTTAAAAGTGTCTAGGGGATGTATGAAAAAATTTAGGAAGTACGCAAGGAGAGAAAGAATGAGAGGAAGAAAGGAAATACAAGCAGGTAAAACGCAGCAGGAGCCGAGATAGTTTGGAGATGAGATGAGGAGGGGAGGGGGTTCAGGTTAAGAAGGAGAATGCCTCCGGCCTTCTTTTCCTCTCCTTCTCCCAAAGCCCACTCTCCCTTCACCCGCTCCTCTCTTGTCCCTTCTTTCCGTCCCCCTTACCTCCAACCTACCCCCACCTTCACCCTCCCCCCTTCTCTCTGTCCTTCTGTGCAGGGGGTTGAGGCGCTGAACAGATTATGGTGTAATTAAGGCGCTAAAGCAGCACATTATCCACCTGGTGGCTTATCCAGTGTGGCTAGCACTGTGGCTAGGCTAATCAGCCTACAGTGTGTGTGTGTGTGTGTGTGTGTGTGTGTGTGTGTGTGTGTACAGCCAGCAGCATTGGGGCCCATCTCACCTGATTAAGGCCTCTTATAGGGATGTGTTAAAAGCATTAGGTGAGGACAGGAATGTAATTCGTCATGTTTAAAGGCTGGAAATTGAATCAGGGATTAAGAGGCAGCCAAATGAGCGCACATGCACACTTACTCAGCTATCTGGAGGGGAGTCATATCTCCACGTCTTTCTTTTTTACTCTCACTTTTGTCACGTTCTTTACATTCTTTGTTACTCTCCATTTCTCTGAATTTGTTTAACTTTTTTGCTCCCTGTCTCCATCTCCCTCCACTTCCTAGCTGATTTTACAGTGATGTGCATCTAAAAGCAGAGAGACAGCATCTCACTGCTCTCTCTCTTTCTTTCTCTCTCTCTGTCTTTCTCTCTCCACTGTCCTTTAAGTGGTTAAATTGAAAATAATTGTCAGACAGACCCCTAGAATGCAATCAAAGAGCACTACAATGTACTTGGGAAAAAAAAGCTGGTGTTATTAGGTTGGGGAGAGTACTAAGTGTATAGTGAAATACCTCAGAGAGTAATTTTATACCTTCAGACTTTATTAAAGCTAATAGGTTTATATATACCTCCCCAAGGCTGGTCAATTCATTAGTTGTAACCGTTAGGAACTATTACGCACACAACAAAGTCAGAACATCGAGACAGAGAGGAGGAGAGAGGGAGCGTGTGTGTGGCTTCACGCCTGCACTCATGGATTCCTTAGACGTGTCATAAACAGCAAAGCAGATTTTATGAAGACTATTTATCAGATCATTGCATTGCAGTAAAAATGCAAAGTAAATGCTAAAATGTAAAAATCTAAAATTGGAAAAAAAATATGAATACTGACGACATAAGTTCCTTGAAAAATTAGTCATCTCAAAGCCATGCAAATTAATGAATTTTTTTAAAAAAGCAAATAAATTAACAATTAAATGAAAGAGAAATAGTTTAATATCTTACAGTATGTGTTACTATGTGTTAAATCCAATTTCCTGAACCTTCATTTTGCTTTTGAAATCCTAATAATTATCACTGGCATGAATTATTGGAGAATGATTAAACAAAATCAGTTTTAACATTTTATACACATTTAATAATACTAAATGTAATATTACTACAAATAGGTACTAGGCTACTGCTATTCCTCCTCCACATTCTTCAACTACTACTACTACTACTACTACTACTACTCCGACTACAACTAGTGAAAACAATTAGAATCATAGTACCCATAATCATAATAATTTGGACAGGGAAATGATTTAGTTAATATTGAACATTTAATGTAGCATTAAATTAAAAGTAACGTTTGTTTAGTTTATTTTGTGATAAAATAAAAAGTGAGGAAAGGACCACCCCTACATGTCATTAGACAAAGTTCATGTGTAACGACAGCTGTCTGCGTCATAGTTTTGCAAAAGCAGCACTCAAGAAAGAAAAAAAAAACAGATCTGCAACACTGGAGCGTCTTTGTCAAGGACGTGCTTTATTTTCATACACTGCTGAGTGGGACATGCTGGACACTAAAATGGTGTGTTTGAGTGTGTGTGTGTGTGTGTGTGTGTGTGTGCGCGCGCGTGTGCGTTCTTACATGTGAGAGACGCCTTGAGGGGGTATGAAGGTGATGATGGTCAAGTCAAAGCGTGTTTGAACCAGAACAGGATGAAGGAAATTAAAATTATAACATTATTTGTTGTTATGTGCATTTATATTAAATAGGAGAAAAAACTTTTTAAATAGTCAGCATTAATACCCTTATGATCGTTTTAATACATTGCAACACAGTTGCAGAGTCTGGTGCAAAAAAAATTGCCAACTTTAGCACATACGTTTGGTTTCTGGGAAATACAATAACTACAAAATGATTATCAGCAAATTATTAGGCTACATATATGCAGCATTACTTTAAAGGATTGAGTTGTGTACTTGCAAGTTTTTGCAAATAATGTTTAAATTGGACAAGAAAATGCTGTTTGTGGACACAGGAGTTCATTTCCCTTTTTTTAACTAGCAATTTACCTGCCATAGTGTCCTTGAGCAACAGAATGGACCCTCACTGCCTCCCATGGGTGCCATTTTATAGTTAACCCTTCCCTCTGACCTCCCTGGAGGCAACAAATGAATAAGTTATTTGAATGCAAAATTTAATATATATTTCAATGCATCTGCTGGCTCAGTGTACACAAAAAGCATCCCAGGAATAACAGCAGTTCTATCTTTTATAAAGTACAATAAAAAATATTAATAAAATCAGAATTGTTCTCTATGATTATTTGAAGAAGAAAGCAAAGTGTTTTAAATGATTTTTATTACACAGTTTAAAAGATGGAAGGAAAACAAGTTTGCCTTTAACAAATTCTGTATGTCTGAAAGCTCATCTGCTTCTTAACTGGTACAGTACAAAAGAATAAATCTTTAAAAAGTTCAATTTAACCACAATAGAAAACATCAATACTGAAAGGCTGAGTCATTTTCAAGGGCACCTTTTTTAAATTCCGTGCAGGGGAGGACGTATGTGATCATGCATCTGCAGCTACTATTAAATGATGATTGGACTGTCAGCAGTAAGACAGCATATGGCCCAAAAGTGTTCTGCCATTTTTAATCATTGACGAAATTCTTTAAAGATTGAATATCTAACGTCTATAATTTCTGCATATGTATATTTTATTTATACCAAATGTTGAGGATTGCTAAAATGAGATACACCCGAGTATCTGAATGTTTTTTGTCACAATCTGTGCATAAAATATCAGCCAAATGTTTAATCTTTCACTTTAAATGAGATTCACTACAAACCATGTCAGCTAAAAAACAAAAACCTATAAACAAATACATTTATTTAGAGTGCACTTGAATAGATTTTCACAGATTAACTTTATTTGTTTTATAAACTATGTCACAAAAATGTGACTGTGGCAAAAAGAAAATAAATCTTAGTTAATTTTTGTCACTGCATGTGCTTTTGTTTTAAAATATTATTCTTTAATTTGCCACATGTTGGTTAAACATGCATGCCTCTGCAACACGCAGCTCGTTGTCAAGCTCGCAGCACTGTGCACGTCATCTGGTCACATCTGTAATTCTATTTTTAGACTGGAATCCCAGTCAGACAGATGTCATTCCCACTAACACAATGACAAACAGATTTTACCCTGACATGTCTTCATTTCAAAGACAGATTTAAAAAAAAAAAAAGGACAGTCATGACATTTTGACATGTTTATTCACAATGTGTACATTATTGTTAATAGGTATTGATACTGCCCTATGATGATAATGGTGAAATCAATCTCGCTAGCACAGGGAACTTACAGTAATTATTTTCTTTTAAACTTGCACTTATTTAAGGCACCACATCCGAAGAGGGAAAAAAACAATTGATTAATCGAACAGTCAGTCATAAACCACGTTCTCGATGAAATTCCGTCTGTACTTTAAAGAAAAAGACAAACTCCTTGTTTGTTAAAATTAAAATTTTTATTCAACTACCATCACTGTCACAGAATAAATCAAATGAAGGTGGAACAACAAGTCTTAACCAATGAAAAGATGATAACATAAACCGTAGAAGAAATCAGGTAATGGTGAAAGAGAGGATAGAATTATGACTGCACAGATGTATGAATAACTGACCCTATGATGATATTTAAGGATTTGAAATATTATTTTGACATCAACCCAGTCACAAACAGGAAGATAAATTGTTTTGGATATTTAAGCTGTGTTGGCCTTTTGCTGGAGATGTAACAGGAGAACATCTTCACAAGTGACTCAAAGTTAACCTTCCCTGAGACTGTGTGGTTGCAGGGTGACGGGTTTTACTCATATTTCTATTTCAGTGGATACACAGTCTGGTTGAGTTTATGAAGACAGTCATGTGAAGATGGTAATTCTGCATGGGTCTGTCGCAGGTTAATGGCAGTAAGGGTTACAACATAAGTCCCTTTTAACTTTTGTTAAATTGGGAAAGAGTTACCGTTAGCTGGATGACACAAAACCTTCAGAAGTCCTCAAAGCAAAACCGTGGGAATAGTTATAAATGCAATTCAGCTTTGTCTTAACTCGGTTTATAGGTTAAAGAAATAAAAATGGCACACAGACAAAAAAAAAAGTTATTTTGGAGCATTTGGAAAAAGAAAGACCAAAGAAAATGGCTCCCGGTTTGGTGTGAGGGTGTTGGCCTCACTTTGTGGATCCTCTTGGCAGGTTTTTTCAGCACTGCTCGGTCTGATTGGTCATTGCAGCGTGAGGTCGGGATGTGTTCTTCAACAAGTTGAGGAACATCACACATTGCACGCATGGTACTGATTTCTACTTCTACTAATCAGAAATCTTAATCTTTAGATCCTTAGATGTTTATAAGATGATAGCAAAGGAATACAACGGATATTTTAGCTAAGATTCAACGGCTCAAAGTCATTGTTGTATGCAGGCAGATTTACAGACAGAATTCAGTTTGTATGTGTGGAGATGAGTACGATGTGACAAAAGATTTTACCTTCAGTGATACTTACAGTGATTTTTATTTTACCCTGTCTGAGAAACCAAACAGTGGATTTTGGTCAAAGATGAGCTCATCCTGTTCAATCATCCTGTTGAGATTTTGATGACTATTTTCTTTGTGTGCATTTGGGCCTTGCTAATTCCATTTTAAATTTCTATGTTTTGCAAAAAGCAGGTCCTTCCCGGAAGCAGCTGGTCTGTTCGCTCTGTGTAATGTCAGTGTAATAGTGTTAATGTGAGGGAGGGAAAGGAGATCCTTAGATCCATAAACAAGCTAAATGCACAAAATATGACCTCCTCAAAGGTACTTACTTATTTTAGTGTAACTAGTACAGTAATTATTCTCTGTAATTATAATATAATTACAACGTAACTGCATGTAACAAAACGTGACATGGCTGCTTGCTACCAACAGGTAAAATATTTTCCCCTGGAAAATATCTGAATAAGTGAATTTACTGTCAGTTAAATTCAGAAGTTAATTTTTTTTAGATTTAATTACTGTCCACTCACTCTAAATTTACTGAGAGGTGGAAAAAGTCATCAGTGTAATGAATATGATATGAATAAAAAACAATTTATTCTAACAAAACATGAAACTGTCTGAAAAATCATACTGTTAAATTCCTTATTTACAGTTACTTCTGTATGTAGGCCTTTTTGTAGGATTTAAGGTATATTTGTTATAGTGTCACATATTCAGCTTGTTCCACTTACATGCACATATTTAATAGATGTTTAGCAGCAAAACAATAAATTCCCAAACAAACTGAACCCCCTGGAGCTTCCTGACCAAACGTTTGGATGAGTTTGTGAATTATGTGAGAGGTTGCAGTTATCAGAAGGAAAATGTCATCCTGGCTCTGCCTGTCTTGATGATGTAGTGTGCTCTTTTTTGTTTATAACTTCACTTTATGCGCGGTTGTTCTGTAGCTATTCTGGTGCTGAATGTGCTGGATGACTCTGTCTGCCGGCTCAAAGACAAAGAAGGACGGTCATTAGACTATTCTGTAACATCAGGTACTGTACACCTCTCCTTCTCTCCCTGCCTCTTTCTTTCTCCCTCTTTCTCTCTTTCTGTCTACCACACACTTTCAATCTTTCTTGCTCTAATTTTCTCTTTCTTACTCTCTCTCTCTCTCACACACACATTTGCTCTGCTCTGGTCCGCATTCCATCAAAGTCCAGTGTCATTTCCTGGTGTAGAGCGCCATCTATTGGTTTCACGAGAACCACCTCAGCTGGAACTCAAACCTTTAACTCCCATTTGCTGGTTTTAAAAGAGACAAACATGTTTAGAGTATTGTCTGTGATTTTGATAAGTATCAACACACATACACGCTATATAAATGGATTGATTTTAATACATGAAAAAAGGCCATCTTCCCCAAAGAATTGTTCTCGCATTATATTGTGTTAGGGTTAGGGTTAGGAAAGCTGAGTTGCTGGAAGAATAAAACCGAATAAAAAAGTGTAATATGAATATTTGACACATGCTGCAGGTGTGTTTTCGTGTTTGCATGAATATGCCAACTAGCAAAAAAACCCCAAAACTTTAGGCTTCCTCATTTAAATGCCTTGAACAAGTTCTTTTATATTTTACTCTTGGCTGCCACAAGGTGCAAATCAGGTCTATTTGAAAATGACGCATTTACAGCATTCGCTCACACATTGTCACTAACTTTGTTTAATGCACTGAACTTCCAGTGAAAATAGATTTCTGTGTGTGTGCGTGTGTGCGTGTGAGCGCACATACTCTGGTATGTGCCTGAGTAAATGCAGCCATTGGCCTAAGTGCAGCTGCTTTAGCTTTTTGTCTTCTATTTTGCAAACTCCTACGATAGCCTGTTATATTTGCTAAAGTGATGAATGAGTTTGCCCATTCCATTCCTCATTCTGTGCATGTGTGTGTGTGTGTGTGTGTGTTCCAGCCTTCTCAAAGTCATTGTTTCCCTAGAGAGAGGTCAGTGTGCTGGTCAAAGCTTTCTGCCGCCATGCTCACCTCCCACCACTGACCAGAGAGAGGGAGGGGGACTTACACGGAGGAGTTTAAAACACTGACATTCAAATTCTAAATCAACATTCGATTGCGTAGATTATCACATATATTGCAGAGATTAAGTGTGTGTGGGCTGCACAAGCAAAGCACATGGACAGACACCAGCAGACAGCTGCAGATGATGACTGCACCTATGGATCCGGGGGCAGACCAAAGTTTCTGGAGGCGTAAACAACTGGAGTCAAACCAGATTCTGCTCTGATCCGGAGCCATTTACTGGCAGAAGGAGAGTTCAAGTTTATTTTTGAAACTTTTAGATTAAAGTGAGGATTTATCTTCACTTCTACCAACAAATAAAAAGTCAAAAATCATAAAATATGATCACAGGCACTTCATTTGAAAACCTCAATAGAGGCTTCAAATGTCCAAATAATATGAGGTAGCCTACACCTCTACTAATGCGTGTAATGTAGAAAAAGCAAATTTAATTTAAATTTAAAAATCTTTTACTGTTGCTGAATTTTCTTTTAACTCAATTTGTTTATAAAATATTGTAATATTTAAAAAGGTTATGGGCAAAAATATATACGCATTCTGGTTTTAGGTAAGAGTGAAGCTGATAAAAAACTTGAAGTACTAAACGATGTGTATCTATATAACTATTCTAATGTTAAGATAAGACGAAGTAGATGAAGAAGAAGAGGAAAACAGAAGAGTTGGGTCATAGGCTAACACCGCAGCACACACTCACACACACACACACACACACACACAAGTCCACCCATTATTAAACAGTCTGTCATGGGGGTTGAGTGCGTCGCTTCTCTCCCCCATTCGCTCACTGCCCCTAGAACAATTTCAATTTTAATAGCTTTTACTATGTATCTGAAGCACTGGAGACATAGAAAGAAAGGGCAACACACACATACATGCACACACTACACACACACACACAGAACAAGGGAGAAACTAGTCCCCCTTGTTGAAAATAGAGCCATCAAAAATGAAGGCCAGCCCAGCATAGCCGACGGACAGACAGACAGATCCCGGGAGCATCTTGTAATTATCCCTGTGGACGAGTTGCCTCTAGCTGGGCTTAGCTACCCACCCCAACCCCCCTTTCTATCATCCCACCATCCTGCCGCTAACCCCTCCGCTGCTAATTTCATCCCAGGGATTAGCCCCCGCTTGCTTGTCTATCTTGTAATATTTCTGGGGGGTGAAATGGTGAAATATCGCCTTCTTCTACTTATAATAGGACTTAGTGAGCCGGGCAGGGGTTGGCCTGTGCCTCCCTCCTTTCCCTCTCTACTGCTATTCAGAGACGGAAAGGAGGGTTAAAAAAAGGAGATGAGGAGAGGGAGAAAGAACACCCCAGGAAGTGCCGCTGCACAAGCTCTACCGGGAAGTGACCGCAGAGAGGGTGTGAAGGTGAAAGTGAAAGCGGTGCGTTCATGGCGACACAGCGCTCTGGTCATACCTGCAGGGCAATGCAAGCTGTTTTCTTTATGCATAAAAGAGTGGGAGGGAGGTGGAGACACCTAGACAGGAGTGCCAGAGACGCATATCCACCAGCCAGCCTTTTGTCTAACTACGTCTGATGTTCTGCAAGTGTACCTGTCTGTCTCTGTGCCACACTTTGTCATAACCGTTCTGTATGACGCTTCTCTAATCACCTACCATTTAACATGACTGTGTTTTTACATTGTCTACAAATACAACATACTCAAAGCAGTTTGATGTTTTAAGGGGATGTTACTGATTTAATTCAAACTACAGTGAATTAATGAACAGTTTCAAGATAAAATATCAGTCAGGGAAGAATACTGTATACTTAAAATAAATGTTGTTATTGGGAAAACACATTATAAATATACTGTTATATATTATACTTAATAATCATAAATGTAATACGTATTCAACAATGCTGGATCAGGTATTGCCTGGGTTGACTTTTTTCCATTTTGTCTTAATGTTTTTAAATTTCTTTGCTTTTTATTTCTAATTTGAGGAACAAATATCTGATGTCTGGGGAGAAAATCAAGACTTGAGCTTGTCCACATCTCACTAGTCACGCACATCCCAGATGTAAATACTGAAAATACAAATTTTCCTCTTTTACTGGATGAACTCACGAGGGAGAAAACTCAGCAAAAACTTTCTAAGTGTGTGTAAATCTTGAACGTCCAGGCAGAGATACACAGTAACAGATAACCACGTATCTAAAAGTAATGAGTTCGTAATAATTTATATTATTAGTGTATAAATAATACTTTAAATTGCAAAATGGGATTATACATGTGTTTTTGTGTAAAGTTTTTTATTTGCATCTACGGCGTGTGCGTGTGTGTGTGTGTGTGTTTAAATCCATGCAGGTGTCTCTCCGTCTTTTGCACGTGTGTCCGTCCATCTGTGTGTGTCTGCAGGCATGTTTTTCTGCTCATGCACTAAATGACCTATAGCCCTTTGTCTCTCTCACACTCCTCTCCATCACTCCGGCTTCTCATTACAGCTGCAGAGCCCCAGCCTGTCACGTAATTAAAGGCAAAGTTATAAATGACCAGCAGGCCAAAAACCATATTTCACAGGT
>JAQFJA010000001.1:7333888-7345255 GCA_029874485.1 Naso brachycentron
CTAAGCGAGACTGCAAACAAAAAGCATTGCCACATTCAAATGACTGTATAGATGACTTAATTACCTTAAAGGAAAGACCTTTGTACATGCATTCATGCTCAGGAAAGCCTTCAGACTGCCTTTTTGGCCTCATTGCCATAACTTGGAATAGAGCTGTGTCTGTTGTAGAAGAATGCGTAATGTAAACAGAACTAGTGAAGCAAAGCGTAATTAAAATAGTTTGAGAGGTTTAAGGATGTACTTTATCCACCAAGTCACAAGCACAATATAATAGGATTCAACAGTAATTTAGGTTCATTATTGTTGTACAAAAGTCTAAAAGATGGACTCAGGAAGCTGTGAGTGTATGGGTCTGACCAGATGGACAGGTACCAAAGCCTTGAGGGCAGGTGAAAGGTGACACTACAGAGTGTACACAGAGGCCAAAGCCTGGAGGTAACACATCAAATTATAAGGGTGTGAAAGGACACCACCTGGTGAAAAGGCCTATGAAGAAGGACACTAACCCTGTAGAAAATGTGTACTCTCAATGTTTCTTAGCTTATCCTGTTGTCTCTGCTTGTTTTTTTTAACTTTTTGTTGGCAGGGAAAGAAGGATGATTAAGAGTTAAGTTTATTAGAAGTCAGAGCTTGGGGTATATAGGGGGTCAAGTGAAATATAAATTATGCTGCCTTTCAAGATATCTATTCAGGTGATCTTTTTAAGAGTCCATCAGTGTCAAACCTGAGTTAAACCAGAGCAGCATTAGTAGCATTTGGATTACCTGTCTCATCTCATTCTTGCCAAAAAGAAATGTTTCCCTTAGGCTTTGACTCCTGGATTCCAGAGCTGTGTATTATCATGTAGTCCAGCTTGTTTTAAGTAGTCTTACTGAGCTAATGATCGCATAACTTTGCTGAACATGTCTCTTTAAATCTAAATCTGAAAGGGCGCAGGCTTTACTCTTGGAACAGCCTCTTTTATCACTTAATAGTTCACATTTAAAAGGCCCACCCTCATCTATACACACCAGCACAGCTATTGCAAAAATCCAGCAACTGCAACCTTTCATCACCCTGGATATCAAATCACTTAGACCCTGTTTAGATGACGCAAGTTTTTGCATCAAACAAAACACTTTTCTTTGCGGTTTGGCCTTCCCTTTACATGACAGCATGCTGGCGCCCCTGAAACTGCAAACTTTTGAAACCAGGTTCCAGAGTGCAGTCTTTTGAAACCACTTGAAACCTGTGACTACGCTAATGCTAATGCTAGCAGAAGTTAGTGCATCAGTAGCCAATACGGAGCTCCGATCAAACAATCCACAGTGCACCCGAAGCAATTTGAAAATGACAACAGTCTATTGAGGCAAATTCAAGTGTTCGTAGCATAATTTTTATAAGTCAAACTATGGTTGAATTTCTTTAATTTGTGGCTGCTTAGGGCTTAGCAGCAACAGGAAGTAAACAGCTTTTAGCAGCTCCGATGGTATATCATTACAAAGTTATACTGCCAACTACTGGCCTGGCATGCATACTACAGCGCTTTTGATTGTTTGTGTAAATGTGATATTATTTTTTTAAAGACACAAAGGAAAGACTTTTCCGGTTTTAGTAGGGCTGCTCTCGTCGAAACGGTGGCCTCAGTTTGTGTGTTTATTTTAGATGCCAGGTTGAGACTGTTGGGGTCCAGCCTCTCAGAAGGCCATGTGACATCAGATGAACAGCCATCAAACATGGCACTGACTCACCTGTCACACACATCTGGCAGCTACGCAGGTAACACACAACAAAGCACACAGAAATGTGATCAAATGATATATAAAAATCCTAGAATGCTACCTCCATACCTGAGTTTTCTTTGACAATTGTTTTGATGTCTTAGATATATTTTTGCTTTCCCAGGCCCGAAGTAGTATTTTTACTGCAAACTACAGATCGTAATTTGACCACAAGAGTGCTAAATATTAATAGCAGATAAACGTTTTTTTAACATACACATGTGGAATCAAATCAAGGGAGAGAAAGCAATGGGAACGATCATCGAAACTTTTTAAAATTAGCTTATTTATGCATTTTACTGTTTGTTTTCCATGTCCTGTCCGTCTGCAAACAGCAGGATCACATGTGGAGCCAAGTGGTCTGCCACAAATAGCTGACGTCCCTCACTCGCTGACAAATGGCAACCATGCTGTTCTTTCCATCGCCCAGCCACCTTTGAATCAGTCAGGGCCTGGGAGACCTTCCGCCACAGGTACAGACTGTGCACACTGGTGACTTCAACTATAAAGACCAGTTAATATCCAGAAGAATGTATATTTATAACATGTACTTCGAAAGATTGACACATTATGTTATTCAAGTTATCCCTAATTGTGATTATAACAGTTTATTTTAAAGATGTAGTGGTAACAGGTTTGTCAGCCAATCCTTTTTTTTAAATATCTCAAATTAAGCTCCTCGAGTAGCTTAAATTCTTGCTAATTGTTCCAAACCTTATGGTGAGTAAAGATATGTCACTAACAATCTGCACGTTCACTTATCAAACAAATTTGTTGCAAAATTATGTGAGTAACTTGATTCCAGTGTTCTCTCGCTTACTCGGTGCATGTAAACTTGGTCAGTTTGTATCTCTTGTCATTAAGAGCCTTCACTAGATTTCTTCACACCTCTAAAAGGAAGATCCACCACCAGCAGCCGTAACGAGTGTGTGTCTGTGTGTGTGTTATAACACCCTCCTATACAGGAGCCAGCCAGCTACATTGTGTGTTGGGGGTTGTCCTTTGTCTTGGTGTCCCTCTCCCTCCCCTCTCCTTGTCTGTCACCTCTATTAACCAGGGTTGTAAAATTCCTGCTCTGTCTCATCTTTTTTCCTGCTTTCTCGCTGAATGAAAAGTTTCCTTCCTGTCAATGTTGTTTTTTTCATGGCCCTTTTAACAAGTGGACCTTTTATGTGTGTCCTTATTACTGCATTTGAACAGGGAGGAAGAAAGAGAGACGGGTTAATGTGTGACTAAACTACAGCTGTTTCCACTGACTGTATCACCAGAATCTTAAAACATAATCTAGTGTATTTGACGGTATCACTGGAATCCTAAAACATAATTTAGTGTATTTCTGTTGATTTGTGGGTTATTAGAATTTAAAAAGTTTGTCCTGCTAAACAGGAAATCAGAGCTATACAAACTGAATGAAATGAAAATGTAGTTACAAATTTTAGAGCAGGAGCAGTAATTTAATAGCAGCGGCATCATTTTTTAGCTGGGAAAAAGGCAGAAAAACTGTAAAACATGAAATGAATCAAATATTGATGTACAAATATTTGCTATGTGATCATATTTTCTATCCTTCAGCTCCACATGCAAATGCTGGACCTCCAAAAAAGAGGCACAAGGGCTGGTCGCCTGAATCGTCTGCAAACAACCTGCCAGAGAGCACTGTGAAGACTCCACCATCTTCATCAACTTTATCAACACTATCAGTCTCTCCTGTCATCACAAATGGAGCCAGATCAGGTGAGAAAGAGGAGAAGAGACAGAGACAAAAAAAGATGAATGGAGGAACAAAAGAGAAAATGATGTTGTTTGAGATAATTATTTATTGTTATATGTGTAAATTAGACATTTGTGTGTTGCTTGAAGCAGTTCTGTGTGTCTGTGTGTAAATGTGAATATATTTCTGTGCTTTGTTCAGAGGCTGCAGCCACGCTGAGTTCATCGCAGGGGTCTTTAACCCCACTTTCTCCCCCAGGGCTCTCTGTAACAATCCCTGATCAGCTGCTCCATACCTGCAGACTGCAACCTGTCATCTTTAAAGGTCAGACAACCAATTAAATCAGTCACTTATGTGTTTTTTCACAAGTCACACACACCTACAGCATATGCAGTTATAGAATACAGATTAGATTATTTGTGCCTGTGACAGATTTGAGTAATTGTTCAGCAGAATTCATAATTGATTAGTTGGTTTTTGGTGATCATTTGCCACCCAGCTGTCACGACTGGACTTTCCCATGCAAGTGAACAGGTGAGTTTTGCAGCAACCACGTAACAGATGGCCATTTTAGCTCGCTTCTTCTCACAGGTTAGAGGTCAACCAACACCCGAGGCGGTTTCTCAACCTTTTTGCTCTGCCCTCATCCCCTCCCGTGCACCCTTTTCACCCCTTTGTGTATGTTGTCATTCCATCCACCTTCCCCTCCACCTTCTATGCCATTTACCACTTCTTTTATCTAGTGTATATATCTTTTTTTTCTTCTGTTTTCCCTTCCTTCATATCACAAATTAGCCCTAACTTTACTATGCACCCATAGTTATTTCCTTTCTTTTCTTGCCACTTCAGCTGTTCTTTGTGCGTCCCATCACATATTTCTGCACCTGCTGTTAACTCTCTCTTTTGGAGTAGGTAGAACTTTTCCCACAACTTAACTGATTGCATAGAGTTGCTGAAATCTACTGAAAAGACAAAATTTTTATTATCCTCAAGGTGGAAAAAATGGAGGAGTTTTGCAAACACATCGGAGATCACAAAGGTTCCTACAGGAATGGATGGACTTTGAGTTTACTCACATATGTAGAAGGAGCTATGTAGAAATAAGACTTTCACCAGTGAACAGCAAATCTAACAGAAGTCATATTAAAATAACTCTGTCCTTTTATAATAAAAACAGTTTTTGTTGGTGAGAACATTTTTGAGCCTGGTTACACTGACCCTGCATTGCAGTTGTTATATTACACATTTTAAAGTATTTTACCATTTTCCATCGAACTGCCGATTCCTTTTTCCAAAACTTTCCTATCCACATGCATTGAGAGCAATTTGGGGTTGAGTATCTTACCCAAGGACTCTCTAACATGTGGAGAGTAGGAGGAGGGGATCGACTGAATGAACACACGTACTGTTAATTTCCAAGTTTATTGTCTGAGTCCAGCCCCTAATCCAAGTTATTTTCAGCCATCTTTCTGTGTTCATTTCTTTTATCTGTTTCCCTCTCACTGACACAGGCCATGGCCCACTCCCTCAGCTGACAGGCAATGTCAGTGAAGTGCTCATCAGTTCTCTGCTCCAAAGTTGTTACATGAGCTCCCAGACACTCCCTAGAGTCTACCAGCACTATGGACCATCACCGATTCAGCCACTTTCAACTGAGATGCAGATTCTACTTACAGTCTACTACCTTGTTCAGCTAGGTCAGTGCAAAACCCTCTTACATATGAAGACTGTAATCATAAGTTCGGTTGGAGTGCAGAGAGCAAGCAAATGATTGATCTTTCATCATATGATATTATTACTTAGTATTATACCTCATAGCAACCACTAGGAGGCAGACAGTATAACAGTGAATGAATCAAGTACAACTAAGCTCTGTAGTAAAACGACTGCAAGGTGTTTTGTATTACTCATCACCACACTTGCTGTTTTCTTTGTTTCTGACATATATTCACCCAAGGTCCTGACCAGGTACCCCTGATAGAGGACTTGGAGCAGATATTCATGAGGTCGTGGAGGGAGTCCCACCTCAGCGAGATCAGGCAGTACCAGCAGCCTCAAGCACCAGCCACCCAAGGGAGACACTATGGCGTAGAGGTAAGAAAGGACATCTGAGCAATGTCCTATTTTCGAATGTTAAAGGGATTGTTCTGGTTTTTTGAAATGGGCTTGTGTGCATTACTTGTCAATAGTCAGTGTTTTACATACCGTAGATGGCAGTTAGCATGGCCTCAGTTTGAAGAAGCAGAGGTTAGTACAGACACAGAGACAGACCAAGGTGCTGCTGTGCCTTGGGACAGTAGTAAAAACACATCTTATCCACCCAAAAGAGAGTAGATCTTCATAATAAGTAGACTAATTATGCAAGGCTGCACAAGTTCACTCATTGCGCCTTTTAACACCTCAGAAAGTGTGACCCTTCCTCCGTCAAATACGCTGTCTTGTTAATGCATCATTTGACAGAAACAAAACCTGATGACGAAACAGAATAAGACTGAATAAAAGAACAAACTCCTTTTCTATTCTGTCTCCAGACGCCATCCACCCTACCTGGATTGCCCCAGCATCTCTCATTATCTCCCCATAGCCAACAGCCCCTGACCCCCAGCCAGCTTCCCTGGCTGGCCCAACTGGCTGCATCATCCTGTGGAGAGGGGGTGTTGGTGTTGGGGGAGATGATCGGATCTTTGGCTCAAGGCATCCAGCAAACGTTCAGCAGGTTAACAGAAGGAAGGCTTGAAAACACCAATTATGTGGTCATTATTGTCACAGCACCGGGACAGGAAACACAGTCATGTGTGGTGGTCACAGGTGGGAGCTGTATATATGTGTATGTGAATGATGTCAATTTGCTTTCAGAGTTTAAAAAAAAGCATAAAGCAGATATTAAAACAGGGTATTTTTTGTAATTGTTGCAGGTAAACACCAGTGTCGAGCCTTGGCAGAGAGTATGTACTCTCCCAATGAGGGTCTGAAAGAAATCAACCACCAACTGTCCACTGGTGTTGCCCAGGAACTCATCCACTACTGCAACTCCCTTGGACAAGGTGTGTCTGACTATCTGCCTTTTTGTTCACACACATTTGTGTGTGTAGTACAGGCCTGTTTACGTATGCCTCTCCATTTCTCAGATGGGGATTTTGACTACTTGTTGGATAGTGCCACTGTGGACAGCAGTGAGCCATCTCCCTTATCCAGTAGTCAGGAATCATCCGAAGAGAGGAGTCTGAAAAACACAAACAGCCCAAAGGGTTCACAGACACAGTGTTCAAAAGACTTATCGAGCCCTAAAGAGAGAGGATCAAGTCCCAAAGACACCTGCTCAGGTGAGAACCAGACAGTCTAAGGTATTCACTGCTTATGAAAGGCATTTGCTTGCCTCACTATGTGAAAATACACTTCAAAATAGTTTTTGTGGGAAATAATTCACCCTTATCTCCAGCAAATATTATGTACAGGTTGCATTAGAGATTTACAACAGATGTAATCCATAGTATTATATAGTTTTTAGCTTCATATTTCTACCTAGTATCATAGAAGTTTGAGTTGACAACTTTCTGTGAGCTTAATTTTATTCAGTTTGCCTTTTGTGTGTTTAAATGAAGCTCTTCCCTGGGATCCATATCCAGAATCGTAAAAATAGTCAGTGATTACATGCGCATGTGTTTTTATGTTTCTCTCCTCCTTTTACTAGCAAATGTGCACCGCTGAAACCAGGACAATCTTTTTATTTTATGAATCTGTGCTTGCATGTGTGCAGAATACTCCGTAGAATGGCGCGAGGTTCGGCCCATCCAGCTGGCAGTGGCCAGAAAGCTGCTGTCCCATGTTTGTGCCATAGCAGATTCCAGCACACAAAACTTGGACCTTGGCTCCTTCAACAGGGTCAGCTTCCTCATCCTGGTCCCGCCCTCTGAGGTCACATTTCAGCAGACCGTTCTCCACCTCTGGAGCTCCGGTTAGTTACATGGCTCTTTCTTGGTCAGCAGTTGATTTTATTTATTCTTGTCTTTAAACAAGAGAGACAAGAAGAATCATTTTGTTTGTGTGCCTATTAGGAATTGAGGTGTTTTAATATTCACCTGCACCATCCAATCTCTTTTGTGGATTTCAGGGGTCCTTGGAGGTTTGGACCAAGAGTGTGTGTCTCAACGGGAGGCTGAGCGTTACGTGGTCAAGATGGATCAGAGCGCTCATGCACGAATTGACAGCCTCATCCAGGAAGCGCACAGCAACTCATACACACTTTACATCCTGGTCCATGACCACGCACACTGGGATATTAACAGGTGCGAGACAAAAACGAAAGCGAAAAATCAGAAGTAAAAATTGCAAAATTATTCACCTCGTATTTTTCCGTCAGAACATCAACTGGATACATCAAGAGCAGCAACAAAGCATCAAGGGTTCTTTCTCTGTTACTGAGTGTTTTTTGTCTCTTTCTTTGATTCAGTGCATCCTGCAGTAGCTCAGACAGTGGTTTGGGTCTGGTGGATCAGCTGTTGAACTCCCAACAAGTTAGAGATGCTCCAAACATCCTTATTCTCCACGTCACTTCCTTCCCTTTTGCTCTGCAGACACAGTATACCCGCATCAGCCCCTACAATGAAATCCACTGGCCCTCTGCATTCAGTAATGTAAGACAAAAGTCTGTATGTAACATATGGTTTTTGCACATTTACAGAGAGTTTCTGGAGTTAACACTTGAATGTGTGCGTAACCATACCACTGTGTGTTTGTGTGTGTAGGATGTGGATGTTTATCATGAGAGAACGCGGTACTTTGGTGTCTCAGAACTTCTGGAGTCAACCCGTTCAGGGAACAGCCTGCCCCTGATGCGCTATGATTCCTCCTTTGAAAGCATGGTGTCTGCTCTGGAAGACAGGTAGCACAAACACACTCATGTTTAATCTACACAAACACCTTTCACTTCACAAACAACGTTGAATAACTTGCTATCAGACACAAAAAAAACAGAACAAAAAGAACCTTACAGTTTCTTTCTCCTAGGTTTCCAAAGCTGCACAGTGCTGTGATCCGGACTACAGTTTTGATCCAACAGTACTGCGTAGCCCTGATGGCTGCATCTGGCAAAATTGGCGGCTCCCACGGTCTTCACAAACATACCTCTGTGGAGACCCTGGAGATTGTGCAGTCACTGCTCAGTGCTGCCCAGCAATGTCCCGCCCATCATGGTCACATGATCCTTCTGCGGATCCCTTCTTTAGCACTGGCAGCATGGGCTCATCGACGGCTGTCCAGAGTTAGAAGGCAGCTGGGTCTGGAGGAGAGTTTTGAAATCATCCTTGGGAATCCAAATCAAGCTCTGAATGTTGGACAAAGCTTTACTGATCAGATCAAGGTAGAGCTAACTTATTTTATGGATGGATGAGCTCACAAGTAGACAAATAAAAAGACACAGAATGACTGTGAGAATTGTGTGTTTTCTGTGCTTGCGCTTGCAGACTTGGCTGAAGATCCAGGATGCTGGCTGGGTTCCTCGCACCTACCTGGAACTGGAGGCCCTTCCCTGCATCCTGATCCTGTCAGGAGCTGAGCCACTGGGAGAATCACTACCCAGGTACACACACACTGAAGCCTGGGACACACTGCCTGCATCGGCAGCATGTGTGCCTCATTAAACCTCTTGTTTTTGATTTCCGTACCCACCCGTGCCAAACAGAATAGAGCATCCTAACTGCCTGACGTTTGTCTTAAAACCTTGACCTGTTGTTCCTAACCCTCCATGTATTGTAGTTTCAAAACATTTTAACTTTATATGATTGTCATTCTCTACAACTTTATAAAAAATGTGTGATTTCATAATTTCTTGCAGAATTTTACAGTAGATATTGTAAATGTAAGTTTTAACAGGGAATTCATTTTCCCCACAGGTCATTGAAGTACTGTGATCTAAGAGTGATAAGCTGCTCCTACCTTCAGCGAACCACAGTGGAACAAGAGCTAGGACTGGCTGCTTATCTGGTGAGAGCGGAGTCACGACCCCCTCACAACCCCGGACCAGGAAGTGACCTGTTGGAGAGTGACGCAGAGAAACTTAGCAGCACTGACAATGAGGAGGAAGAGGGACAGGAGAATGGTGGGATGAGATGAGATGCATATGAATGATTTAAAATTATGTAAAATTGTTACTTGATGTTTGAAGGAATATTGCAAATGGTTTAGAAGCTTATCATTTTATTGTTACTCAGTCTTTTTCTCCTCTTTCCATTTTCAGGGGACTCCCCTCTGTCATCCAGCCAGCAACTCCAGTCATGTCCAGAGGGTGGAGCTTTAGATCCCTTCCCTTCCCAAAGCACCACCTCACCAAGTGTCCAGAAAGGGACCGCAGACAATATTCAGTTACCCTCACAATCACAGACTCAACATCATCCCCAGCCCCCATCTCAGTCTTTTCTATATCCTCACCCTGTACAACATCACCAAACCCAACCTCTGAGTCATTCCCAGGCACAAGTGACCTCCCACCTGCAGCCACAACCCCACGTTCAGAGTCAAAATCAGACGCTGTCTCAAACAAATTCCCACCTTCAGCCTCAACCACTTCCACCTTCCCAGTCTCATCGCCAGCATTCCAAGTCCACCTCCTCTGGCTCCTTGTCACCGCCAGCTTCCTCCCCTCATCTGAGCTGCTCCTGGGCGCGGGGAGTAAGTCGCCCACCGTCTGTGCTGCTCCCTCGTGCCCTCTACGATATTATCACAGCCAGTGACAGCAGCGGGCTTCCACGATGTACCTCGTTCCTGCCACACATGTCCGTTGCCTGGGCCAGCAGCTTCAGGTAAACTGACACATGTTTTTTTACACACTTGATTCAACCCATCTTCATTATTTTGGTAATTTTAACAACTTACAGGTTACTGATATATTGGTCAAATTGTCTTCCTATTGTTACTTTAAATCACTCAAGAGATCCAACAATTAGATAAATCCTTTTAAAACGTTCTATCTAAATTTTACAAACATATTAAAAAATAGTTTCCTCCCTTCTTACAAAAATAGTCAATTTGCTTAGGACTAATATGACAATTCAAAATCCAAGTTAAGTGACTTAGTCGGTATTCATGTTTAGAATTGAGAAGTTAATAGGTTTAAACGAGTAAATGTCATAGAAATCGAACTCTGAACACTAGGTTTTTGGGAACTGATTGAATAAGTTAATTCAGTTTATTTAGTAAAACATGCACCATTATAACCATAAAGGACATCTATAACTTGGCCTGTACCATAAGCTTCTGATAATCTTTCTAGGAGAAATGTAACTGTGTGTTTCCTGGGCAGGCCTTTGCTTAGTAAAATGATGACGTGTACAGAACAGTCACTGTACTATCGCCAGTGGACCGTCCCTCGCTCCTACCACATGGACAGCAGCAATCGCACAGAAGGAAGAAGTGACAACTTTCACCCTCGCAGGCTGTTGCTCAGTGGACCCCCGCAGGTACTTCCTCTCTTAATTTCTGTCACTTATTGAAATTCAAGATTTTGCTTTGGTGTGTCTTTATATTCATTTCACATAATTCTTTCCTTGGCCAGGTGGGTAAGACAGGAGCGTACCTACACTTCCTGGGTATTCTGTCTCGTATGCTGATCAGGCTGATGGAGGTGGATATCTACGACGAAGAAGACATCAACTACAGTCAGTACATTCGCAGCTGTAGCTGCCATTTCTTACCTATCCTATGTTAATACTGGGTCTAAGCTTCTAAGAAAATTAGTCTTTTGCATTTGCAGGGGCGTATCAGCAATTGTATGTCAATAATAAAATTATTGACAGAATTTTTAATTCTAACCAATCTTTGTAAAACACCAACCAATCTTTGTAAAAACCATAATAATAATGATAATAATAATTTGCAGATATATCTATGTATCTCTGTGAT
>JAQFJA010000001.1:7366560-7380206 GCA_029874485.1 Naso brachycentron
CATTACTGGCTATTTAAAACGAAACCAAAAAAAATCATCAGCTAGCAGCCTACCAAATTTCCTCTGGTTTTATTTAGTGACCAGTAACTCCAATGGTTGTTTGAAATGTAATGGATTAAAAGTAACCATTTTCTTTGGAAAATGTAGTAAAGTCTACAGAAATAGAAATAATATAGTACAAATACACAAAAAACTTCCTAAGTACAGTAATGAAGTAAAAACACTTTGTTACTTTACAACACTGGTTGTAAACTGATTCTGCACAGCGATATATAAGGATTGATGGGGATGAGGGGTCAGGGAGGGAGGCCATGATGAGAGGTGGCTGTGTTTTCCAGTCAGGAATTAACAGCAATATGTCTGAGAAGGATCTAATTCCTAATCTGAGGGATTACACTGGTTTAATTCTGTTTTCGTTACTTACTGTCCCTGTCAAAGATTGGGAGCCATTCTCTGACTGTCAAACAGTAGGTAACATAGCTGATCTGTATTGTGAATCCTGCAATGATACTGTTACGTCTTGACCTTTAATGAATTGGATGATAAATACTGCCTTAAATGCATTTTCAATTTAAGCAAGCATGAAGAATTATTTGCGTATTGTCTTTGAAATGTCCATTACACTGTTAGGACCTCGTGACAAATCCTCTCCTTGACATCACTCTCCCCTCTGCAGAGTGCAGAGGGCTATTTATAGCTCTGCCAAATTCACCTTCATGTACGGTTGGTTGCCCACAGACTGCACTCAGAAACTGGCCGTCACTAATCTGTGTGCTGTCCAAACTGAGGGGGGAACAGACGAGACAGTCAGACAGATGTACAAATAGTGAGAGAGAAGCAGACAGAGCACACTGAGACGCAGATAAGCATACAGGACACACAACATAATGTACAGCAGAAAAACGCAGTGTGTCTTTCAAACACGCATGCTCAAGATAAATCACTATCAGACACTGAAACCTGAGGATTGTTCAGTTTCAAACATTCCATGTGTGTTTTTGTTCCTCTCTCAGTAACAGTCCATGTTATCATCTTCAGCGATCTGAATAGAAAAAGATCAACAACATTTTTGAGGAGCTATTTGGCATCGAGCCCAGTCTCCTGCTCCTCTCCCACCCAACCCCCTTTCACTCTCTCCCACTCTGTTACTATACAAGTTAGATTTTAGGATTTGTCTGGACTTGCGTGGTGGCAGACCAAGCCCATTTATTAAACATTAACCAAATGTTTCAGTAGAATTAATCTTTGCAAAAACAACAGCTTATGGTGTGATTTTTATTTTGTCATTATGGTTAAAACCAGATGCCTTACAGGTGAAAACATAAAAATAATTGCAGTAATAAGAATAACTGTTTTCATGTTTATCTTAACCATCTATATATAAGTCAAATCAATGTTTGACTAACCTTGTGGTTTTAAATTAGAGTGTGAAATGTGATCTCTTTAATAATCCTAGCTATTTGATCATGTCATCTAGTGTTTGTAATGAAAAAACAAATGCTGTATCGCTGTTCTGCTGCATGTGTGAAGGTTTGTCTCAATAGATTTTCCATCTGAAAACAGATACAGAGACAAATTCTTTTATGCTGTTTTGTGCAGAAACTGTTATTCACAGATGTAACACAAAATGAACTGTTATGATTCAGAATTTAGAAAAAACATTTAAGTAGTACAAGTTCAAATTGTTTAGGGTGATTGCTTCCAGCAAAGCTGGATCTCTGAGCCAGAAAGTCATGACTTGGCACCGTGTCTCTTCCAGTCCCATCGAAATGAATTGTGCCGTGCTGGATGATGTCGAGACACGTGCACTGTGAGGCATGTGTCAGTCTGCACTGTTTGGATCATCTCTATCTTTTTCTGTTTTTCTGTGTCTCTCTGTTTCTCTGTCTGGCATACACAGTGAGACTGTGATGAGAAAATCTGCGTGATTCTGCAAATCTGAGCTCAAACCCAAATTCCCATCAGATTATGTAAATCCAAATGGAGCAAAACAAAGCATTTCGGTCTCATCAATCAGTAATGCTCAGTTTATACTCTGCAGTTCTGTGTTTTTGGTGGGGTAACACATACAGAAATAATATCCTACTTGTTTGGGGATGGCAGTATCGTTTGGTTGATCTACCACTTTGGCACAAACATGTAGCAGCATGATGGCTTACAGCAAAGAAGGTCCTGGGTTCAATTCCCTGCTGGTGCACAGTCTTTTACTGTGAAGTTTGTATGTTTCTCTGTGCTTGCGTGGGTGCGGGTGCTCCAGTTTTCCCTACCATCAGAAATATGTACATATATAGGTAAAATTCTTTTGTCTGCTCCCTTGAACACAGCACTGTCCCAAAGCTGGAGTTGGTCCCTGGGCATCGTTTGGTGGCTTCCCAGTGCTCCTCTTGGATCGGTTAAATGCGGAGAACAGATTTCACTCAGCATAACTGTTTAACACAACAAGGATTCTTCTTCCTAAGACTAAAATATCTCAACAAAAAAAAAAAATTCAAAATATTTAAACAGGAGGGCATTAAGAGAAAAGAGTAATCTAGGGTCATTTAGCTCTACCAGCAGGTCAGAATGTTCCTTATCCAGTAAAAAAGTGGATGGACACTTTGGTTTAAGACCAAATACGAGCAAAACAAGTGACACTCCTATCAGCTTTGTACTTTGTGCTTAATGCTAATTTGTAAATGCCACCATGCTAACAAACTAAATTAAGATGGTAAATATAAATTAGCGCTTTCATCATAAGCATGTCGCTATGCTAGCATTAGCATTTAGCTTGTATCAAGGCTGCACACTCTTACCTCAAGTTATCTTCGCATTGACCGAATGACTCCAAGTTTGTTGCTTTATGTCAAATACTGTTCATTTCAGATTTAGTTTGAAGTTAATCAAAATTTTCATTAGCGTCATGTGATCTTCTGTTGACAGGAAGTCGTTCCGTCCTACCTTGCAACATCTCCCATCATGTCAGCAGGGAAGGAGTTAATGGAGACCCAGCTTGGCAGGGGCAGTTCTCGTCACCATGGTAAGCCCAAATGATGAAGGGATTTTGGGTTTTGTGAAAATGTTAGCCTTTTTTTTTTTCATTTTTTGTGCTGCTCTTTGTCATCACTTAGACGCCATCCCCTGCAGCTCACTTCCTGTCCAGAGCTTTGGACCGCAGCAAAGTGATGGCGGGTCGACCAAGAAGAGGAGGAAGAGAAGGAGGAAGGCTCGGCCAGAAGCAGGAGGAGGAGGAGGGAGGAGAGACGAGAGTGGGGAAGAGTTCTCTGAGGACGAGGACATGTTTACAATTGACTTGAGCTCGGATGAGGAGAGAGAGGGTGATGGCAGCAGGTCTGTGTGTGATTGTGTGTATTTTAGCTTGAACATGCCTGGCTCTCAGGAATGACAGAAAATCAAGAATACTTTACTATTTTAAGTGTATTTGAGCAGACAGCTTCAGACAGCTTATGGCTGTTTATCTCTGTTTGTTTTAATTATAGCAGACTGTTGGTGGAATTTGGCCCTCCCTTCTTGTCATTCAAATGTGTGTGTGTGTGTGTGTGTGTGTGTGTGTCTGTCTGTCTGTGTCTGTGTGTGTGTGAGAGAGAGAGAGAGAGAGAGGTTTTTAAATGCCAGTCATCCTGCTGTGGTAAACATCATTCGTCAGCGGTCACAATGTTGTGAACAGATGAACCACTGCCAGTAGCTCTTGTTCTGTGACACTGTGTGTATGTGTCCAAGATTTTTCATGCATGGATGAGTGTGTATTTATTTGTTCCGGCTGTCTAAAAAAAGGGGTTGTGCAATTGAACTATGTGAATCATAAGAACTGGAACAGAAAGAAGCTCTGTGGACATTCTGTTAATGCTCTAATGCCATGTCAGTCACTTGAAATAACCAAACAGCCATTGGTTAAGTAGCCTTTAAGAGCCACGAAGGCTCCTGTCTCTGCAGCATGGGGCAGCTTGATGTACAAATACACCCCCTAGACATGACGCTAGTATTTCGCACCCTCAATCCAACTGATGCTGAGTGCCAAGCACTCTTTAGTTAGAACACTCATGTCTTCCTTAGGCAGGCATCAGGAACCATTTTTATATGGCTAGTCTTTGGTATGAGTTGGTCGGGGATTGAACCCCCGACCTCGCTATCTCAGGGCAGACACGCTTCCCACAAGCTATTAGTTGCCCCGAAATATAGTTAGAACACTCATGTCACCCTTAGGATGAATTGTAATGATTTTGATGAACCCCTAACTCATCATTATGCCATTATCAGGACCAATACCAAACATTTAAGAGCAAAATCAGCACCTACAAAACGAATGACATTTGTAGCCTCAAGTATGCTTTGTGTTGATGCTCACAGAGTTGCCAGCATAGAATTATTATTAATTAAGAATCTCACTCTCACTTCAGACTAAATGTTTAGGAACAATTCAGCAAGATGGGAATTAATTTGAGACACTGCAGTGTGTGCCTGTTTGTGTTTGTGTATGTGTGTGAAGCCCTTTGAAAAGCAGTTCTGTTTGTGGGAGGTGCTCCAGGGACTCGTCCTGTTCCCACAGTGTTTGCTGTCTCTTTGAAATAATGGAGGCAGAATGTTGGCTCACAGTGTGCTTTTACTGCAAGGTTCCAAGCCTTTCTTAGAAAGCTTGCCACAAAGCAGGGCAGGGAAAATTCCTGAAGCCCTTTGAGTCATGAATGAATAATAATATCTGGTCACTTGTTTTACTTTATTTGGATTTAACTGGTGTATTTATACAGTATAGTGTGTGCAAAGGTAGTAAAATAATGTGAGTGTGTGTGGTTGTAGGTCTATGTGTGGCTGACTGACACTTCCTTGTGTGTTTTTGATCAGACCTGTGTATGATGATCAGGGGTCTACAGCCAACACACACACACGCCCCGGCACTGACTGGACATCTTTACAGAGGTATTATGTAGACACAAAACACACACAGACACTTTCTGATAAACGTATCCCCTGTGTAATATCTTTTTGATTCTCATTAACTTGCTACGATTGTACTTATTTATAATACTTTTTCTTTGTTCTCAATGAGTAGATAATCAGGATTTCCTGTCTCTCTCAGTCTCTCTTTATCTGTCCTCATCTTTTTCTGTTTTTGTCCCTCTTTCCGTCTCTTTATCTTCCTGTAGTAATGTGATTAAGGAGACTCTCTCCATCCCTCCACCTTGTGGTCTGTCCATCTCCTGTCCTCAGCAGACCTCTCACTTCTCATCACCTATTAGGTATCACCTTCATTCTCAGTCTCTCTCTTTCTAGAAATGAAATAAAGCACCAATGAAGGAAAAGCACACACATACAATAATTGGAAATCATGCAGATATTTATGTTTGGAATTCTGCTCTATTTCTCTCTAATATTTTGAAGTTTATTAAAGTATATTGAAGGCACTTTAATTGATAAAATCTTAAGTATAAACATATAAATCAAGCATCTGTCACTTTCCCAGCAGCCCTGATGATTCACGGTCATCAACGCCGAAAAGCGACTCAGAGCTGACCAATCAGAACAAAGACAACCCTGAGATGCTGTGGACATGGGGGGAGCTGCCACAGGCTGCCCAGGTATCTATGCACACACACGCAGAAAGCATGAAATGTCTCACCACCTTCTTACGTAATTTAGACAGATTGTGTTGTGTTAGTTCTACATATTATTGTAAAAATCTCACCATTATTAAAGAAATTGTTCAACATTTTTTAAAGTACACATATCCACTGTCTTGCTGGGAGTTTGATAAAAAGATAGATACCATTCTCATGTTTACATGTAGAGTATGACACTACTGCCAGCAGCCACTAACAAAACTTAGCATAAAGGCTGGAAACAGCTAGCCTAAATCTATCCATGTCCTCTGTCTCACACCTCTAAAGCTCATTGTTTAACCGTGTTAATGTAATTAGCAGTGGCCTGCCAAATGAGAATTATTATTTTTACAGCTTGGATTTCATGCGGATTAAGCCAACGAGATTTAACATGTTTATTTTTGAGCTTTGGAGGCCCTGGTGGATACATTTTGTCAGCTTTGGGTAGAGACAGATTAAATGTTTTCTCCTGTTTTCGAACTTATGCTGAGATAAGCCAGTAGGCAACTGGTTTTAGCCACAAATTTACCAAACAGACATGTGAGTGTAATCAATTCTGTCTCCAAATTGAAGAAAGGGAAAGTACGGGTAGAAATACACTCAAGACGTTAAAAAGTGCGTAAAGTTCGATCCCTGTCTCTCTTTTTCTCAGCCATCCTTCCTGACGTCCCACCCGAAACAGGACCCTGCCGCAGCAGTCTCCATCCAGGTGTCTGCCAGCACTCATTTCAGAGCCATCAGTGATGCCCCCTCCCTCACTGCCTATGCTCCCCAGCCAGGGGAGGACACTGCTCATGGTGGCAACAAGGACACTGAAGAATGCAAAATTGGAGCCAGGGTCAAACTATCCACTAGGACTGTGGACAGAGCTGGAGGAGAGCAAGGTAGTTACAGGGAGGACAGTTTTGCTCTGTCATCTGTGCTGTTGATGACGTTGAACTAGTCTCATAGAAAACAAGCTGGGAGTCATTCTAGGATGATGCCCTCAAAGCCACAGTTGAAGATTTTTTTGGATTGTAAATTTGTCTCTTCTGAATGATTGAGACACGACATTGACCACAGATGAACCATAAGTCGACTGGACACTCCAATCTTAGCAGGAAATTCCACAGTCAATCTTGTGTGTTCTGAGAACTCATGAGCTTGTGTGTTTGTGTTTTTCTCGTAGGGAGAGAAGTGGAAAGTGTTGGGCCATCATGTGCAGAGATGGAGGGTTTAACAGCTTGCTCAGTGTCTCCCAGGATTCTCCCTGATCATCTTGACGAAGGTGGAAATAGAGCAAGTCCTGTCAAAAGAACTGATTCGCCTTCGAAAAAGAAAGGTATCAGTGTTCCATTTTAATGTTTTAGTCTCATCTTTTATATCTGCTATAATGATGATGATGTTTGATTTTGTTCCTGGTTAGAAAAGAGAAGCCAACACCTGGGTGCTGATGGCATTTACCTGGATGATATCACAGAGTTGGAGCCTGAAGTAGCTGCTCTCTACTTCCCTAAAAGGTTTAGTAAAGAACATGCAGATGTACTAAACGTGTTTTTGCATGCCATCTTATGAATACAAAACACACCTCACCACAGGTACACACACCCACTGTATATAGAGCTTTTATGTGGTGTAGTTTGCCCCCTGGTGGTTAACATAACAATGTCGCTTTTGCAAATTATTTACCAGTACTACTTTTTAGATTTAAGTTACTTTAGGCTGGTGCTTACTTAACCATAACATCCTCAGACTGACCCATATCATTTAAAAAATAATTTCCAGAGGTGTATGTCTTTAACAATGTATGTGTTTCGTCTTCTACTCAGTGACGGAGGCAGTAGCTCCATGAGGGGAGACTCTGACATGATGATGACTGGAGTGCGGAGTGCTAATCAGTCCCCACAGTCAGTGGGAAGCAGTGGGATGGACAGCGGCGTGGACAGTTTGTCTGATCAAATAGGGGACCTGCCTCATGTTGCCATTTCTTTGTGTGGAGGACTCACCGACAACAGGGAGATCACAAAAGGTAGGATATGGATGAACAAGGAGGCAATGACAAACAGACAAAAATTAAGCTACACTGCTGTTAAATCTGTATGTGTGTGTGTTTGTTTCATGCAACAGAGCAGTTCCAGGAGAGGGCGATTTCCTACCAGCAGTTCTCTGAAAACCCTTCTATTATCGATGACCCGAACCTGGTGGTCAAGATCGGAAACAAGTATGTTTTGTTATGATTATTACACTACTGTGGATTCAATACCAAAGTGTGACACACAAGTAGACTAGGCCAGAAACTATGACAATATAGGGTATGTTAAAGGCTATTTAAACTGTATTTTTATACTTTCAAGTCTGTACAGTTTAACTAAATCATTATTACTGAGGTAATGCAATGTTGCAGTAACAAGCAGAGTCACATAGGATTAGTTTGATTTTTGTGGAAATTTTCTTGCCTAAACCTGGATAAAGATGATTTGTGTCATTCGTTTGTGTACACAGTAAAAATGAAGCTAGTGCCAAGATGGGAAATAGAAGTCTGACATGTAAAAAAGAACTTAGAGCACTCTCTGTTGTTTGTTGTAGGTACTACAACTGGAACACAGCAGCTCCTGTCATGTTGGCCATGCAAGTCTATCAGAAACCACTGCCACAGGTAAGACCAACACAGTGAGACACCAATACTGTATTGATTTCTATCCTTTTTTTTCTAGCTAAATGTATCAGTACAGGAAGAACTATTGAGATTAATTTAAGTTAAAGTAGCTAGTATCATCAGAAAAAGTTAAAGTAGTCTTAATGCAGCAAAACAGACCCTGTCATTTTTATATTAAATGTTACTGGATTCTTATTACTGTTGCTTAGTGTGTCAGTAGCATTTTTATGTCGCAGCTCTTTATATACCAATGTAGGCTAATCAATAAACTGCGTCCTTTTTCATAAACTGGTGGTATGCTTTGTTTAATCTGCAAAGTGAACTCCAGATGTCAGAAAATGCAGTGCAGTGAAATGAAATGTTATGAAGAAGAACTTGAAGTACTGTAACATTAAACAGAAAATAATAAAGTCCAAATTGTTTAGGGTCTGTAGCCCACATTTAGTCCATTCTGTGAATTCCACAGCATTATATTAATTAATGTTGTCATTATATTTGTCCAGTGGTCTGTCTTTGAGTTGTCTGTACCCTCCCTGCATCACTTGCTTCTGTGCACTTCCAGCATTTTGCAGTTAATTCTCCCTAAACTGATGTTTCACTTTGGTTCAGTCTTACAATTTTCGAGCGTCCTGTCGCCATTCTATTGAAATTCAACCAAATGCTACCAGATAATGACTGACAACTTCAGATTTAGACTCAAGTAATCTATAATCAACCATTCCAGCTACTTGTACACTATATATAGATATTCAGATATTTAATTGAAATTGGCTGTTGATGAACTCACATTAAAGCTGTCATTCTTGTACCACAGTGAAATATGACTTAAAATCTCACAGTTTTTCTAACACTTTAATAATGTCATGTCTTTATTCCCCTCCTTATTTTTCCTTATTATTTACACATTGTTTTTCTCTCACCATCTATCTGATGTTTGTGTGAACCAAGTGTTGGTGTTTGAGTTATGTGTTTTCTGCATTTGGCCTCTTCTCCTACTGCCTCCCTGGTCTGTTTGGCTCCAACCCTCCTCAGCCTGTATGATGTTTTCTTGCTTTGCTTGGGTGTTGAGCTGGGCCTGTTTTGTCTGTCTGTGTACCATCATTTCACCACTGTAAGCTTATCTACCTGCCTCCCTCTGCACCGCATGTCTTCCTTTCTCCTTGTGGTGTGTCTTATTGCATTTGCTATGCGTTTTCCAACTACGATCCAATCACAATCTTCAGATGTCTCTTCTTTTCAGGGTTTTCTTTGCATCCTTTGCTCTTTAACTGTGTGTCAGTGTGTATTTACCTGTAACTGTCTTTACTTTGGTGATGTAGTTGGAGTTAAGTGTGGTTTGAAATGTGCTGTTTGTTAGGTCTTATTTTACGTTGTGGGTTCTTAGTTTCTGTTCATCTATTTTACATGAGTTTTCTGCATCACTGTTTTAATTTTTTTTCTGTCATCTTTTAAGTTGCACTTATCAGTCAATTTTGAGTTGTATGTGCGCGGTTGTCTCCAGGCCTCAGTGGAGAACATCGTTAAGGAGAAGATGCCCAAGAAAGGAGGACGCTGGTGGTTCTCATGGAGGAGCAGGAACAGTGACTCCAAATCAGTAAGCACACATCAGTCCCCAACTTTCCTGAAATATACCTTCCAATTAAGAGTGTCAGAGAAGGGAAAGGATGACAGGCAAAGGTTGGAAGCCATATTTGTTCTTCATTGTCAACTTTTAACCTTTGTCCACCTTAGGAATCAGTGACAGAGGCAGGAGGAGACCAAGGGGAGACTTCACACACTTTGCCCTCGGTGAACAGGTGACGCCAGATTTAATTCTTCATATTTCTCTCTCAAACTTTCCGTATTCGTCATTTCAGCTTTTACCAAACCGGTTTGTCTTTGATTTTTTAGGATGAAGGATGAGTCATCCTCTAGTGATGAGGACCACAGATCGTCCAATCAGGTGTCAGGATCCTGCCAGTCAGATCTCGTCACGAGCTCGGGCAGCGTCTGTTATAAGAAGACTCTTCGGCTAACCTCAGAGCAACTGGCATGTATTCCTATTGTTGAATTCATTGACCTCAAAGGGGATGAAAACATTAATTTCCATATTGAAGCTCTGTATTGATTTACATAAAGCGCATATGGTTCACCATGATAAAGCAAGAACAAGGGAGAACAAGCATCTCTTAAATACTAAACATGGATACATGTCTTCCCTTGTACCAGTCATAGGCTATAAATCTGAAACAGGCTCATGTTGCTTTATTAATGGATTAAATTATCTACTATTGGAATACTTGAATTTAAGGTAAATGTCCACACTTGACAGTGAACCACAACAATGTATTTTTTTCTTGCCCCTTACTCAAATGTGCAATGGTGCAGCAGATTTTAGTATCCTTAGCATAACCTTTCTTCTTTCAATCTGTGCATTTTGCTTGACTTTGTGTGTGTGCGTGTGTGTGTGTTTACAGGCCAGCCTACAGCTGAAGGAGGGTCCTAATGAGGTGGTGTTCAGTGTGACCACTCAGTATCAGGGCACCTGTCGCTGCCATGGCACAATCTATCTTTGGAACTGGGATGACAAGATAATCATCTCTGATATAGATGGAACCATCACCAGGTACGACGAGGCAAAACTGTCTCACTCACTGTCATCTCATGGATGCTGTTAATTGTGGATTGTGGATCACATTGTGGATTTTACCTGTGATCACAAACCAGCCTGTATGAGAAGGCTGCTCAGTTTCAGATATGTTGGACTTTTCACAGATTTGGTGTTTGAGGTTTGTCTCTATTTTCCGTATTAGGTGCACCTGTATTGATTGTGTGATGTTGCCTCTCTTGTGTTGTGCTGCAGGTCAGACACCCTGGGTCACATCCTCCCCACACTGGGTAAAGACTGGACCCACCAGGGTATCGCACGGCTCTACCACAAAGTCAGCCAGTGAGTGCTATCCTACAGCTGCACAGTGTGAAGATTGCTGTTGTAAAACTGAGGAAATCTGACTAAATCAGCTGTCATAATACAAATATCACATGTATTTTCAGCTCATTGTTTCTTTTTCCTTAAGTAACAAATATGTAAAGTATGTATAGGATGATCCTTCTAATGATTTCTTATTTTGAAGATTGACGACAAATAAATACAAGCTCTCTCTCTCTCTCTGTTAAAGGAATGGATATAAATTCATGTATTGCTCTGCAAGGGCCATTGGCATGGCTGATATGACGCGTGGCTATCTGCACTGGGTCAATGAAAGGGGAACCATGCTGCCAATGGGCCCCGTGCTGCTCAGCCCCAGCAGCCTTTTCTCTGCCCTCCACAGGTCAGTCACACACCAAATGTGCAAACAGGCAGCATTGGAGGAATCAGAAGTCATATGACCTTGAGGCCATAAAACCAAAGATCAGTAGTGAATAATAATAATTTCTTTTAAATTATTGATCATTTACATCAGGTGCAGCATCTTTTGTTTGTATTGTTATAGCTTTAGCACGTACAGCACAGACAAACTAAAAAAAAAGCCTGAAAACATGGACGTTTTCCCCAGTGGATGTGTAACCATTTTGATGTCATGTCGGGTTTTGCAGGGAGGTGATTGAGAAGAAACCAGAGAAGTTTAAGATCGCGTGTCTCACAGACATAAAGCAACTTTTCTACCCAAACACTGAACCTTTCTACGCTGCTTTTGGTAACAGAGCTACGGTGAGACTACAGTGCGCAAACAGACATGTGAATTTACTTCTGTTGTAACAAGAGGACTACATTATTAAGGACTGTTGGGGTCTTGATGTCAGTTTTTTTTCACAGGGAAAATTTATGCACTTGTAGTGTTGGAACTTCTGAGTTTTAGTGGTGATGCTGATTGTGTGTGTTTGTGATTTTAGGATGTATATTCCTATAAGGAGGTGGGTGTCCCTCTGAACAGGATTTTTACCGTCAATCCCAAGGGGGAGTTGATACAGGAGCACGCCAAAACCAATATCTCTTCGTAAGCATTGTTCTGTGTTTTACTTGACTTTCATCCATGTGATCTGACTCTGGACACAGGACATAAAGTCTATAAACGTCTGTGTGTCTCCCCCTTCAGCTACGGTCGTCTGTGTGAGATGGTCGACCATGTCTTCCCGGTCCTCATTCAAGGTGATAGAGCAGACTTTCGCTGCTCTGACAACTTTGATCAGTGCAACTACTGGAGCGAACAACTTCCAGTTGGCACCAACCAAGAGGACAACACACAGCCACTTGAGACAAGCTGAGGAAATACCATGAAACCCTGCAGTGAGCACGCTGTGTTCCAGCTTTTCTACAAATCGCAGTTGGGCATAACACCGTGGTTAGTGCTTTTGTTAGTGTTCATCAAAGAAGAATCAAAAATTTACTGAAGAACTGCAGGTGAAATAGCCATCAAGCTTTTCCTTAAGCTATACCCATGAAATGAGTGACTCAAAGACGTTACTTGAGATTTATAACTTCTACTGATTTAAAGTAGATGAATGTGTTTTCATATCCCACATGATATTAAATAAATACAGTTACAAACAAGGAGACCTACAAGTCCATTACAAGCAAGACTGCTGAGTTGTACAAAAAGAAAGAAAGAAAAGAAAAGATTTTTTGGAGAAAAAGGAAATAGAAATCCCTAATGTATTTCAGCAGCTTATAAATCACACGTTTGCAAGTGCACTGGCTCAAAAACACGCACAAAAACATACACATTAGTAAAACCTGCAAAAGCATTCGATAGACAGTGCACAACACAAGTATAACAGCGTTCACAGCAAGAGATTCCTTTGACTCATCGTTACCACTCTCTACTTCATTCCACAACACTCTTTATTTACACTGGTGAATAAAAAAGCTGCTGTATATTGTTTGCCAGAGGAGGAAAATTGTTATGATTTTGCAGCAGTATTGGTTATACACACTGGTTTCTTCAGTTTTTAAAAATAATCAACTGTCCACTAAAATGTGAGGACTAAATATTTTGCCAAAACTTTGCTGTAATCCGCAGAGATTCTATGCAAGCATCCCTTCCAGATTGAATACAAAACTGACTTCCATTAAATGACATTTAAACAAAAAAATTAATTTGATTCAGGTTTCAAAGCTCCATTCAGCCTGCTGCTGCATCATTCATTTGATCTCCTCTTTGGTAAGGAAAGAATTGTACTAAATACTGGCTTGTTTGCCCATCACCGGTAATATATTCACCAAATGCTGAGTAGAGACTCAGAACTCTGGTTCAAGTTTTATGTGGCTGTTGTGTTCTTTTCTGACCTCAACTGCTGTAGCCACAGGCAACACTTGCAACTAGAAAAATCACATTACGTTATATTACATTACAGTAACACTATCCAGATCATGCAAAAATAGCACAGAGAGTGAATCCAGTCCTCCTCTGTGCCCAACTCCTTTGCAGGTCCAGCTAAAT
>JAQFJA010000001.1:7443955-7456491 GCA_029874485.1 Naso brachycentron
GCCCCATCTAGTGGCCGAACAAAGAATTGTAATTTGCGATAATGCTCCTTTAAAATAACAGAACATGCAAGTTCAGATAATCATCTATCAGCTATGTTGTTTCCTTTTTAAGTGAACAACTCACATTTTGGTTTCTCTCTTTTTTTTCTTTAGGGCATCTTGACTATTTTCTACATCATCCCTGCAGACATCAACACTCTCATTAACTACTTCAGCTTTGCTCAGTGGGTGTTTTATGGTCTGACAGCACTGGCTCTCATAGTCATGCGCTTCACCAGGAAGGATCTCTATAGACCTGTGAAGGTGAGGCTGACAGAGAAGGTTTCAGTTTAGTCTCCTCCTCTGCGCAATGTGATGCTTTGTTTACTTGAGAGTGCTATTTGAATCTTTACACACATTCAAACTACAGCAAAAACGACAGTGTCTAGTGTCGTATTAAGGAAGAGGTTTAGGCAGAGAGACAGATCGGCATCGCTAGCTGAAAGAATGTGACCTGATCGATATTTCCCACTAGACAGCCCACCATTGTCTTTTTTTTTTTTTTGCAGTGCTTTCTTTTTTTGTTTTGTCTCTGTTCCGTTCATCCTGATTTATGAGTTTTTGGTTGTAAATGAAAAACTCTGACTCATGCTTTATTTGTTTGAATTTGAAGAAATTGTGAAAGTGCCAATTTGAAGCTATATTTAGTACTGAAGGATGTAAATTGGAAATATCTGCACAAAATAACCCTGCAACTATCTGACAATAATATTGCATACCTTAAAGTTGATGCTGGAGTGTGTATAAATACTAAACAGTTAACTGTGTGTGACTGTGTGATTTGATTCTCGAAGGTGCCGATTGTCATAGCAGCTGTCGTTGTGTTGGTGTCCTGCTACTTAGTCCTGGCTCCAATCATTGATAAGCCAGAGCTGGAGTACCTCTACTGTGCTGTCTTTATCTTGGGTGGACTTCTTTTCTACTACCCTCTCATCTACAAGAAGGCCAGCTGGGCACGCAAAATCATGAGTAAGTTTATGCTTAATTTTTTTTATTGAAATTTAGGATCTGAGTTCAGGTTATTAAATTGTCTCTTTTAGTTAGAGAATAACATGGACACAGTTTGCTCAAAAGGTAGAAAAAATAAATGAATACTGTTGCGTTGTGCTGACCTCAAGCTGAATTGCATTGATGTGACCTTTGACTGACTGCCACGTAGGACCCATCACCATGCACCTGCAGCTGCTGATGGAAGTAGTTCCTCCTGAGACAAGCGAATGAGATGGGCCAGAACTGACAACCAGGTCAAGTCCCGCAGCTCATCATAAAACACATGGTGCCTGGTTTTGGAGACGGGGTGCTAGAGAGTGACCCAGCTGGGTTTGAGCCAAACATTAGAGCTCACCTGTGTCGAACGACCACATGACAAAACACAAGGGGAAGCCATGATCTGTTTTAAGATATACAGCTTAATTAATGATAGTAACCAGCATTGGAAGCATTATGTAGTTAGATATATAGATATATCCACGTAGTTTATGTGCAATAATTTTTTTTACTGGGGCCAAAGATCATGTGATGTAGAGCAGCTGGAGGATTTAGATATGGATGAATCTGCACTTGAGCGAAGGGAAGTGAGTTGTAGAAAACAGCATTATGACTCAGCAGATCATGCAACGAGATGCTGAAACATTTTTACTGAGGCTGTAAATTCAAGCATCAGTTGTTTTTTACGTTTGTACATTGTTTAATTACACTCTCCCTCTTGTCTGTCACACTGGAATGTATTGGAACAGTGCTGTTCTTTTTTAGCTGGATGTTGTTGTATGCATGACGCTTGTTGAGCATAAAATGCACAAGAGAAATAAACAATTTATGATTAAAAAATACCCCTACAGTGTCATACTGACCTGACTCACAATCTGCACTTAAATTTGCAGAGTTACAACGACATCACAGAGTCTCACTGCTTCAAAACTGGAGGGACTTGAAATGCATATGATAAGATAATTCTTTGGATCCTCCAGATGAAAATGTGAATTTGACTTCTCAGACAGATATTATTAAAAAAAAGTTAATTATTATGAACTTCAACATTTCATATTTACCACAAAAGAAGTATGAAATTTTCGTATTGTTGTAAACTTGGTTGTCTATTCATGCATTAATGGATATTTTTCGCCGAGTGATGCTTAAAACAAGACACATTTGAATCTTTATTGAAGTAAAAGGCGAAGAGATTTTGTCTGCAAGCACGGTCAGAGGTCTGAGCAATAAAATGGGCTCTATCTTACACTTTGCACAAAGCCGATGCACTGGTGATGCAGGTATCATTGCTATCTTGCAGATATCATTTTTGCCATATGTAAGACAACAGATGCACCTGTGCCACATCTGTGTGCCAATGTGGGTGGGACGTGTGAAAATGAAGGGAAAATGAAGGCATGTTGCGGCGCATTTGCTATCTGTGACCCAGCACAATGAAGTCAAAATCCATTTGCGTTTAGACCACAAAAAAGATGGTTTAATGCAGGCACAAACAATTTGCCCGTTATGGCACAGTTTGCTGAAGTGTGCACACACGTCTCCACAGTCACACAAACCGTTTGTTTCACTTTGTTCCCCATACAGGAGTGTAGATTATTTAAGTGTTCTATGAACATATTTTCAATCAGAAACTGTGGTCTAGCCAGAAATAAAATTAATTTCATGAATAATTAATACCTTTTTACCACGACAGCACGCAGTTCTCTGCAAAAATACACCTGAAAATGACCTGTAGACAGTCAAATCAAAACCATATGGGTGTATACTATGTTTTAATGTCTATATCTGTAGAATATTTCACAGACATGAAGAGAGCACACACAGGATTATTATTATTATTATTATTATTATTATTATTATTATTATTATCTCTTTTTCCTATCTCTCCCTCCTTTTCTCCCTCTCACTTTGTTCTCCTCTCAGACGTGTAAAGTGAAATCATGTCTTCAGAAATAAAGTGTACATACTGAAATAAACACCGTGCATATTATGTGTCTCTAAAATTATTGACACTAATAATGAATTAAGAATTGTTATAATAATAAAGCCCAAGTAATCTCCTTATACATGATGGGATCACAGTTTGATCTTCTTTACAGATCTGTTACTGACAGCTGGAGCAACTTGTGTCTTTACTGGATCCTGAAAAACAATGATCGAACAATTAAGATGTTAGGCTATATCTGACCAAAAGACCGGCCTGACACGCGGAGAAAAATGTTTTTCTACTTCTGTCAGAGCGTGATGGATGACCGTGCATAATTTTTGTGCATGGCCTTTTCAACTTTCTCATTCTATTTCCTCCACATGGTGTTACTGGGAATGCATTGTGCAGCTGTCCTGGTAATGTCAGCCTCGCACTTGCGCCTTGGGCCACAGAGGAGTGTAAGATAGGGCCCAATTCAAATGTCTCAAGAGTCCCATTTGTCCACCAGATGTCAGCACAGCACTGTTAAATACAACTGCAAAGGTACTGAGGGTCTGTGCTGTTTTCTTCATTCACATTCATGTTTGTATTACAGAGATGTAGACTGTGAGTCCCCAGGACTAAAACAGGGGTTATGTGAGTGGGATCCCAGGGAACCTGAGTGATTATTTGCAATTGTTATGGTTATTGTTTATTTATACTTAAATATGCCTAAAAATATTGGCAAATTATTTACAAAACACAGATGAATCATCAGTAGGAAACCCCTCAGTTGACTGAGATTCTTAAGTAGTGTTGCGCTGTACTGATGGTTACAGATGAAGAAGCTAAAATTTTAGGTTGAACAGTTGATAAAGACGTTTTGGCTCTTTTATTTAGCCTTGCCATTATATACAGATCAATGCAGGAGCAATTTAATCGCCAGCTGTAAAATTTACAGTATGCATCACACATAGCGTAACCAAATCCCAACCTTGTCTGTCTCTGAATTGGTTTGAACCGGTTCTGCTGACGGTGCTGTTGCAGCTGTGCAGGAGAATCTTGACTCCATGGTGCTGAAGAACAAGCTCCCTTACTTATTGGAGGAAGCTGTCGCCATCCATGAGAAAGGCACTCAAACGAGAGTTTTGCTGGTAAATGTGAGACTCATGTCGGCCGGTGGAACAAAAATGGAAAGAATAACATCATTTACGTTCTGGTATTTATAAGACAAATTTGACGATTGGACTCTAAACATTTTGGGACAAATGCAGCTACAGTCACATCATTATGACATTCTAGTGTACAAAATTAATAAATTTAAAAAATGAACAAAAGAGTCATCTAAGTTTCAACAAGGCACGTCCCCTGGACAGTTATAATCAGCATATGAGAGTAGAGTATCAATCAGAGATGATCAACCTTGATCAAGGTCAGCTGAGTTCATTTAAGAACACTCTGCTTGAAAACTGGTCTTATTGCAACAAAAGGTGGCTTGCTGGGATGACTGATTATTGCCTATATGTGCACGGAATTGTAGATTTTCATTTTTTACAAAAGGATTTTTTTGTTGTCGTGGTTTATCATTTCCATGATTCCAACACTGGTCTGTTGTTCACAATGTTGACTTATCAGGAAAAAGAAAATAAGACGTGTCCACAGGACTCATCCAAAGTAGCCTAAGTTCATTGTGTCCTTTTTACATTCTTAACGTCGCTGGTATTACATTGTTATTAATTTCTGTAACGTCTAATATTATTGTATTATATAACATATTAGCAAGTCTCTTCACACAGAGTCAGATTAGGATGAGCCCATGAGCGATACCCAGTGTACATGTGGAGGTTTCCTACAGGTGAAAATCCGCACTGGATGTGGTGAGGACATGCAGAGAAGCTGCCTAGTGACTTCTGCCAAATTAGATTGGAAGCGTCTGAGAAGCAGCATGTTTGTTGTGCAACCTGTTGCGTTTTCTTGAGTCAGGGTACTTTTGAATGATGCTATTGTCCTGCAGAACCAACAGCCTCAAAAAAAGACTAAATTCATGTTTACAAGACACAGGGGCATCCTGGCAATGGCCTGTCCAAAGATGGGGCTGTGATTGGCAGCACATTGCAGTAACATAACATAAATGCCCTGACTTACATCATATCTCCTCATCCTATATTTTTGGGCTTTTTTGAAATTTAGAGAGAAGAGCAGTTACATTCTGTTTCATCACTCTTTAATGGGCATTGGGTCCCAGGATGAAAGAACAACATTTTTCATTTGGGTCCTGAGAAGAAAAAAGTAAAATCACTTTAAATTTACACACACAAAGAAAAGGTTTTGTCTTTCAGTGGCATTGGTGCTTTGGAGATGATGCAAGACAACTCCAGTCAGTGTCAGCGGAGGTGAGGGACTCGATGGCATTACAGAGTCATCAGTTAGTTATTTGTGGTTGTTAATAGTAATTATTCATGAACAGAGGTCAATGCTAAACTTGCAAAACTAAACTAAAAATGTGGTTATGTTGTGTGTGTATTAGCCTATTATAAAAAACTAAGTGTGCTTGATAATAAGAGGCATCAATTATCCTGCAGACGATGATGGTCCAACTTTTTTGAGTTCTAATTCTGTTACTTGTGATCTGTGGTGAAAGTACTGACACGTGACGGTAAAAACACACTGTAAAGTTAAGATATGCATAAGTAAAAGTACAGCGCTTATTAGCAATGTACTTTAACTGTCTTGCAGCAAAATATCCCGTCCCTGTAGAATTTAAAAAACCTAAATCTTTAATGCTACAATGGGTTGCAATCCACTCTTAAAAAGTTTTCACATGCTCATACAGATTTAAGGCTATATATCTTCATTTTAAAACTTTCTTCAAAGGAGAGACTGTAAGCTGATCATGTAAACTGGCTGTGATATCATCAAATGAAGTTGCTTCTGTCTGTTTATGTCTTAATCAAACTTTGCATTACTGCAGCACCAGATTGATTGAACATTAATATGCTAAATATTCTGATGAAAGTGAACACACACCCCGACACACACGCACACACACATGCATGCATGCACGTACAGTGCACTCAAATATCAGCTCATTAATGGATAGACAGCTCTGATGAGAACTCATCTGCATATCATTATCATCACATTTCTACACTTTTCCAATCAGTAACTGAATTAGCATTTGGATTAGAAGCTCACAATCATTCAGCGACCTTTCCAAAAACTGCATTATAATGTCCCAATAATGAACATATGCTACAAATGGAAGTCTTGTTCTGATTGTTTTTGGAATCTTGTAAATGATGCTTCAAGATGCCACAAACGGTGTTCACTGATATCAATTTGCCAAAGTTTTGACTTGTCATTTCCTCATCTAACTAAGGTTACATTTGATATATGACTTGCCTCATTCACAGTTTGCTCCAGTATTATTTTTTTTTGTAATCATAAATTGGACCTAATGGTAAGAAGTGCCTGTAATTTGAGAGTAAATGCACTCAGCTCATTAATTTCTCTCCTGGTGGCAGAGAAACTTAAGTGCAAAATATCATTTCTGAAGAGGTCAGACACAGGTGGGGAAAAGAACCAAGTATCACTTCAGCATCTACTAGAGGAGTCTATTTTGTCAACATGACCTGTTTTCCTCCATCGGAGGGCACACTTGAATAAGCAGTGGCAGTTAAGTGAGCCAGAGCGGTTTCATGAACACTGTGATCCTTTTACAGTAGAGGAGCCACATCCGTTTCCCCCTCTTGACACGTTCCCCCAGATTTGTGGCTCACCCCCACCTGGCACAGCTCCCAGAAATGTCCTGGCATTGCCTTTCCTGTGAAGAACATTACGGAAAAAAAAAGCTTTTCATTTGAATTATTATGTTTCAAATGACTGTTCTCTTGCAAATGTCTGATTAATAACTTTGTTTGGCAGCATTTCTCTTGCCTTTATGAATGTCTGTTTGTCTCTCTTTTTTTTTTGTACTGCCAGAAAATAGACCTACTGCTCATTTATTTAAAATGACACTGCAACTTTCACTGAATAATGTTACTTGTGTTATGGCATGACACTGTAAAATGTAGGATAACAGTAACACAGGTATGAGCGAGTATTAGAGCCAGTAAATCTACTCAGTAATGTCAGTCACATGCTGCGATCTATATCCAAAGCTTGCTAGCTTTAGCCACCATAGGCTGCTAGCTCTACTAGACCAAATCAGGTTGTAAAAGTCTATTGAACTGATTCAGATTCAGACAGCTTTATTTATCCCTGACAGTCAATTCATTTGTAGCTTTCCCAGTCCATACATCCACACATGCAACAGACAACCAACAGAGCTTTTGTGGGCTTCTTTGCTAAAAATTTCAACTTTTCAATTTTGAGAAGGGAATGTGTCCTTTTCTGTTACAAAACACACACAGCCTTGCTTTAGAATTCCAGTATCTTGTTGAAGAAGTTTCCAGAAAGGTCATCTTTTACTCTCTACACTTGTATCAAAGTGGAATTATTAATAAAACCTTTATTGTGTGCCGGTTTTACTTTAATCTGCTTAATGCTTTATAATATTTCTATTTTGATCATGCCTGACATTCTAAAAGATAACGCTGGCAAAGAAAAGCACTAAGTTCAATTTAAAACACCTTTTATATGATTGTCTAAATGGTCTGGCATTCAAAGAATGGCCCTCTTTCACAAATCCAAACCATTTTGCACCTTGAGTTGCCTTCTATCTCTCTGTTTCTGACACACACACACACACACACACACAGAGATGCTCACTAATCCTAAAAATGCGGATTTGTTTGTTTGCTTCGTGTTTCAGCTTTTTCCAGGTGTGGACAAGCTGCACCCAAGGCTGTATACACTGCTGCTGATAAATTGTTAATGATGTGAGCTGACCTCTGGCTTCTCACAAACTCTGCCAGCTTATGGCGGTTTGACGATAAAGATGACTTCTGCAGTGACTTCTATGTCATTAAGTGGAGAGACAATTGATTAGAACCCAGGTATCAGGGTCTATACTGCCATTTCTTCTCTTTCTTTTCTAGCACGCATTCTGTCTCTTCCTGTACAATCCATCTCTTTGACGGCCTTCGTCTTGTTAACCTCTTCCCTGCCTTTCTCTCCTTCACAATCCCCCCTCTTCCTCTCTGCACTCTCTCACACATGCTCTCCCCTTTCTCTCTCTTTTTCCTGACAGGATTTTCTCTGTGTTCCCTTTGATCTTCCTCTCTCTCCTCCTCCTCTTCCCTCCTCCTCGCCCTGTCGAAGCTCCACACTAACTTTAACCGAGGAACTTAGAGATCAGTGGCTGATGCCATCGTGAGCAGTCACTCACAGGTGAAACCACGGTTCATCTTACTTTGCATTTATACGTTGTGTGCGTGTGTGTGTGTACATAATATTTCAAATGGGCAGAGGCATTTGCATGTTTGTGTTTATACTTTCTGTATTTGTATGCACATACATGCCGACTGTGTCTGTGTGTGAAAATATCAAGGATCCGGAGTGGAATGTAAAAAATTTTTTAAAAAGTGGTGCTTGCTAATTGTGTTGCTGTGCATGCTCCGCTCTTGCACTCACTGTAGTTTCTGGCTGTTTAGCTGCTCTTTGATCAGCAGATAGGGAGATAGTAGTGGGGCTGGTTATGCTGGCTTACCCGCCTGATGCACGGGTGGCTCTGCTGCACATTCTGCACACAGTGGGAGTTTGAACTGTTGGGGCGTGCGTGTGTGTGTGCACATCTGTGAGCAAGAGAAAAAAGAGAGACGAACAAGTAAACAGGCAAAGGAAGGAAGTGCTTGAGGTGAGAGAGAGGAAAGGTGAGATAATTAAGAAAGAGAATGGGAGGGAGGGTTTAGGGGAGAGGGGACATTTTGCCTTGAACAAAGGAGCACAAACAGCTTTTACTGGCTGCCTGGCAGGGTCCCCTCTGATGTTTATCCTACCTGTGTGTACTTCTAAACATTTCCACCAGCCACTGCTGCCTCACAGCCAAGTTATCATCTCTCAGCTTCCCCTGTCAAAGATGGTGTTCCTCGTCTGTCTGTGAGTATTTGTGCAGCAGAACACACTGTATTGACAAAAAAGCACTTATCATCTCACTGAGTTTATTCAGCACACAGCAAGTGCAAAAGATTACTCTGCATTGCTAAAAGGTTTGCAAAAATACAGGGAGAAGAATGACACGAGACTAAATTTGAACTAATGATTTCAGACAGACTGCATCAGCTGTCTTCCACTCCTTCCACGGGTTGCTATGTAATTTTGGAAATATCGGTAATTATCTTTTAAAAGCAAATTTCAGGGTCCAAATAGCCTGTTTATTTAAATCAATACTGCTGTTTTCATAGTTATTGGCTTAAACCAAGCAATCCTTCAGAGCAAATCTACAGGCTGTGACATAGTCCTTGTCATCCGGTCAATAACAAGCAGCTTGCCTATCTGGGGATGGCGTTTTAAAGATAAGACAGACTCTCATGTATGGACAAATGTGTTCATATAGATTTCCCATACAATCCATCTATAGCTTGTTGTAGAGAACCCACCTCTCCTATTAGCAGCCATGAATCAACTCTCCTTATCGACACATGAAGTAATGCAAGTGTAGCTGGGTAATCAGCATGTACAGCACACGCTGGGATTTGTTACTGTTTCTATAAATAAATGTATAACATTGGTTCCAAGGGGGCTCTGGATTGCCAGATGGTGTGGTAACGCCTTGGATATGGATTAGGCCATGCATACCCCAAACATCAATAAAATGTACTGCAAAACCACTGCACCTTTTCACCTCTGACCTAAACAGAACTATGGGATGTTTCACAGATTATCAGAATTTCTGCATCTTTGACGTGAGCAGTGGGATGATGAATTCGGTAGCTGCCCTTGTGGCAACAACTCTTTAAAAGAATAAGTCTTCAAGGAGCCAGTTGCTGTGTCAAGGAACTTTTCCTTTGCATTATTACACAGCTATTGTGATGTCTTTCACTGTGAGGAGCGAAACCTGCAAAATATCCTGAACCACATCCCTTGGTGAATGAAAGAGAGGTCAAGAGACTGCCAATGTAAGCTGTCATGATGGATCTGAAAGGACGTACAGGCTTCTACCTACATATCAATGATATCTCCTCATGACAAGGGATGCAACGCTCAACATATGATTACACTAGCCTTGGTATCTTCAGTGAACTGAATTTACTAACCCGTGTTTGATCCAGCATCTAATTAATTCCTTAAGTTCTTGTGTTTATAGCAGTGGAGGGAAGAGAGGGTATACTGTATGTAAGGAGAGGGGATCTGTCTTTGAAGTGCTGCTCTGCAAATCTCTTGAGGACAACCAAGCCTGAGGCTGGACTCAGGCTGTTGGGAGAGAAGCAACAGCCACTTTTCTCTGCGGGTCCAAAATTGGGGCTCACCACGGTCATGTCTGCAACACTGAATAAAGCCCTACTGTTAATTTGATACAATACATCCCATCAGAAATATGAAGTCCTGAGGCAGCACAAGATCAACAGAGGGAAGACTAAAGGTTTGCTTTGATTGAGATTGAGAGACAATTAACAGCATTGTTTGGCTCTGCGCTGAAATATGGGCACTTAGCATCACTGAAAATCAAGATTCTGCAATCCTCTGTGGTATACCCCTCCCTGTGCCTAAGTAGCTAATGAACTATCAGCTATCTATCTTCATTCCACCCAGGGCCCCATTTGTCCTTCCCTGCAGACAGAAGCTAGTTCTTGGCAGGTCTTGCTGTGGGGAATCCTAACCTCCTGGCTCTGAAGTAAAGTGTTGCATTCTTCTGAAAGTCATTTTGAGGTGAAAAACAGAATTCAGTGATGCTATTTCTGTTGCTGCAGACAGCACCGTCAATATTTGTGAACATGAAACAACCTTGTTCCCGAGCTAGAAACCAGACAGCTGTAATCAAGTGTGATCTCTGCAAAGTACTCAGTCTAAGTTTTTGTCACAACTGGCTGCATATTTTTGTGGAGTGAATGATTTCTTGAGATTAATTTAACAACTAAACCTTCTGATTAGGCTTGAACGAAGTTGAATTAGCAGCACAACCCTGTTAGATCTCAACCTTTGATTTTGTTAAACTTATTCTGTTAATGTCGCAGACCAACAAGAAAAACTGTTAATGAAGGAATGCATGTTAACCGCTCTTTGCATCAAAAGAATCACGTGCTGTGACATTAATATGGAAACCCTGGAGATATGCACCACAAAAATGCAAAATCATAGGTGGGTCAAATGTCAAATGAACATACCTGCTACTAGCACTATGTCTGAAATCTATAAACCCATTTCCCATTATCACACTGAAGTGGAGAAAACTGCAATAAACGCCTGTGAGTGGGGCATGTAAGGCCTGTCTGAGGGGGCGTATACAACAGTAAAATGATGAGCAACCTTTTCAAACATCCTATAAAAAATAATATCCCCAGCTGTAGCACTCATGAGCATAGGCAGTTAATTATATGGAGGTGATTTTTATTTATCTGCGAACATCAGCATGCAGATTAACCTACCTATGATTAGCATGCTAACATGATTACAGCGGGTAATCTTACTTGTCCAAATATTATAGACATAAGTTTAGCTGAACTCATAAATAATGATGTCTCTGCTTTACTTAGGTGTTTTATTTTGCCATGACAACGAGTTCAGCGAGCACAATTTCAGGGTCCTTAGTTTGACCTCTGTCTGATGAATCAAAATGGCAAAGCTGCGGTGGATTTTGCATGTTGTTGTTTAACACATAACATCGTGCATGTAAGCAGTTTCCTTGCATCAATCTCACAGTACAACTATAAGGCTGAGAGGAAACTGGGAGTGAGTTTTAGACGTTTCTTGTCATAAACTGTGTTGGTGCAATTAAATTCGGGGGTCAGCACTGTTAATTAGGATTCTTCCCTTAGGCCCATAAAATTGGATGGATGAATAAAAAGCCAAATATCAAGACCATTAATGCAATAGTTTTGAAGTTATTTTACTCGGCAGTGTAAGTGCTGGACAAACAGACTGAAGGTCATCCTGAAAAACTCGCTGACATTGGCATCCAAAATCAAAAAGAAAAAACAGACAGATTGGGCTAATGGCATTTTCAGGTGAAAACTACATTTAATAAAGCCTTTACAGAAAGCAGTTCTTTGTCAGGTACTGCTTGACCAAGACAAGCTATGGCTTCTTTCTCACAGAAGACATCTTGACTTATCAATTCCAGGTGTAAATGTTGCATTTCATCTCGGTGCATTTTTCCTGTGATGATGTGACAAATGAAATATGTCACAAGAGGCACTTTTGGAGCTGAAAAGTTCTATTAGCGCTACAATATATTAATCTTTTAACAAAACTATCTACTCTTAAGCAATTTAAAAACACTAAGATTTAAGGATCTGGTTGGCCTTAAAACAGCCCAAATCATGTACAAAGCAATAAATCAATCACTATTCTACAATATTCAGAATTTGTTCCAAATAAGAGAAAAACAGCACGACTTGCGAGGAACCTGTGTGTTTAATGAACCATTAGTAAGGACCAATACTACAATACAGTCAAAGGAGTTAGTGTGTGGAATAATTGTTCAGAGGAAATGTAAAAAAGTACA
>JAQFJA010000001.1:7526249-7542112 GCA_029874485.1 Naso brachycentron
AACCTCTGTAGCCCGCTCCTTATCTCTGTGTGAGACTCAGAGCTCAATGCCACATCCGCTGCTTCTAGCATAGCACCCAGATGTCTGACTGGTGGCTGTGAAGTTACACTGTGGGTGATTTAAGTGCCAGGTTTTCATAAGAAAGAATGTGTGGAGTAAAAAAGAAAAATTGATGGTTTTGCTTCCGTTGATTTTAATCTTCTTTTAACAAATTTTCCATCATAAGTCCAACATTTTTGTGAGTGTGCAATGCTGAATCTATTTTATACCCTTTGAAGTGTCAGTTTGGACAGTTGCAGCTTTTAGTTAATAATATGCATGTGTGTGCATCACTGAAAAACAAAAAAGTATACCTGGTTGAAAATCACTACTATAGCCGATGGAAGTTAATCAGACCTGGAAATATCAGAACGAGCACATAATCATTATAATAAATTCTGATGAAGACGATAACTAGCTGTTTTTGTTAATTAAAATCTTGTGAGATTGAGACTACGGTTGTGCCGATTGGTGATGCAATCGTCTACCGGCGATTGAAGGGACGATCAGCGATAGTTTATTTCTAGCTGATGCTGTTGGAGGGTGTTTGCATAGGGAGTGTGCAGTGAAGAGAGAGTAAGAGAAAGAAACAGACAGACAGAGAGAAAGTGAGAAATTGATTTTATAGTTTTGCTTTTTAACTTAGAGTGGTCACTGACGCTATTAAACTGAATATATCTAACATTGCGGCGTGCGTCCCTCTGCTGGAGACTCAGTGTCTGAACGGGAACAGAACATTCAGTCACAGATTAATATCATGACTTTAAAAGCACCAAATGACTTGCTTTAACGAACTCAGTGTATAATACATAGAATTGTAAAAAATCATTTTCATGAGGCTGTTCAGCCAGAAAGTGACGGATCATGAGGAATAAACTTGGCATTCATCCTCGCAGTGCAGCGAGTTCAAGCTGCGTGCAGCTTATGCAGTGTATATATTATGTGTATTACTGACTTTTGACCCTATTGCGGGTGTTTCTCGCTCTTGCTGTGCTGAAATGGATATGCATCGGACAATTGTAAAAGCATTGGAAAAACAGTGATAAATGTTTTTTCCGAGATGGGGGAAGTTCGTGGCTTATTCCCAGTGTCAGTATGCTCTCCTGTGAACTTGCCATTGCTTGGAAATGAGCATTATCACTATGAGTAGATGCAGGAGCTACTGCGGGAACTTACTGTCTCTCGCTGCCGAGGAAGGAGCCCGTCACCCTGTCCGGAGCCGTCATAAAGCATCAGTACAAACAAGTAGCAGCTACTTTTCCATGAACTGTCAACAGTTTGCTCCTTCCTTTGACCATTGCTTTACACCAGAACAAAGCTTCATGGTTATGTTTAGGAAAAGATTGCTGACATTTTCTTTCACTGGGGCTCAAACCCCAATCTTCTGGCTGAAAGTCCTGTGCGTGATCTATCACTTTTTATCGTCTCCCCATCTCTTTTTGACTTTTTTGGTGTTTGTACTTTGTCAGGTGGATCTGTTGCTATAACCTTCACATATTGGGGTGGCTGCATTTACATCATAGTTGTTCTGTGTGTCGCTGACAAACGTTAAAGGGTGCCCCCTGCTTTAGAAAAGGGATGATACAAGGATATTATTTCTAACTCAATCACTATGATGCCTGTGGCTCCAATACATTATATCAAATGAGAAATACTCTCCCCAGACATCCTTCATCTGAGGAGGAGGTAAGTAAAGTGATGCATGATGTAAACTTTCATCCAAAGAAACCAGAGAAACACACTTCAATATTCTGATTCACCAGCACATCGCATGGCCATGCAGCCATGACACAGGAAGAAGCAACAGTAGATTTTCTGAGCAGCTGTGGTGTACATTATAATCTCGTTTCTCAGAAATTCATCACATTTATTTATGAATAACATTATCTTTCCAATTCAGGTATTATCACATCAGGGAAGCTCATGAAATCTATTTGAATTTTGACATTCAATGGAATGACTTGGATCTGGCCTATGAAAATGACACAAGGTAGAGTGAAAGGCTCATAATACAAAAACAGAGAGAGACACAGCGAGAGTGACATTGAAAAGGGCAGGGCCAGATACAGAGCAGCTAAAAGAAGAAAGGCTTCCCTAGAGACAGAGAGCTAGACTGACAAGGGGCTCAGAAAATGAGAAAGAAACAGAGGGAACAAGTCTTTGAGAGAGCAAGAGAATGAAGGAAGGAAGGAGCGACCTAAACTTTATTTGCTTTAGCTCAAGCCACGTTTGAAAAGTTTGCTCCAGGGCACTTTTACATTTGGTTTCTTTGTGAACAGTTCAACTGTTCAGGTGGTACAAGGGAACTTCAAACAAAATCACACGGACACACAAGAAGCTTGTTGCCATCTTTAAAAGTTTGAAAATGAAATGAATCTATTAAATCTATTGTTAAAAATGCACAGCACTCTTCACACAAAGTTAATGCCTTCAAATGCCTCGTTCTGTTCCACCAACAGTCCAACACCTGATGGTAATCAGTCCAGTATAACAACACATTGTCACTCCGTGGTACTGTAGCTTGACCAGGGCCTGACATCACTTTTGAACACACAGAATACCCCTTTAGCTTCTTATGTGATGAGCTAAGCCCTCCTGCCACAAAACCTTTCTAACATGTGGTTCACCTTGTGAGACAGCTGCAGTTGCATGGTAAAGTTTAGAATCCACAACTACATGGGTCCAGGAAAGAACGTAGACTTTTGCTTTCAGGTAATAAAGGGTCATTAACCTCTGTCTCCTGACTGAAAGTCCCACTACTCAGACTTCCGTCCATCTCTGGATATTGTCCCCCCTTTCGCTTTGTTGTATGGAACTGTTGCAGTGGGTGTGTAGTTTTCCAGTGGATGAATGTCTGATTTTTTGGGAGCAGCGCGGTGTGGTTAACACTGTTGCCTCACAGCAAGAAGGTCCTGGGTTTGAATCCAGGTCTTTTTGCCTCATAACCAGAGGGTAATGTGTTCTAGACCAGCTGGGATTGGACCTTTCTGTGTGGAGTTTGCATGTTTTCCGCGTGTCTGCGTGGTTTCCCTTCAGGTACTCCAGCTTCCTCACACAGTCCAAAGGCATGCAGATTGATTGGTGACTTTAAATGATCCGAAGGTGTGAATGTGAGTGTGAATGGTTGTTTTTCTCTATGGCCCAATCCCAATGTCCCCCCCTAAAGCCTCAAGGCCTGAGCCCTCACTGACTTTGCTGACATCACCTCCTGAGTGTTTGAGTGAGAGAGGCTGAAAGGGCTCGAAATGGTATAAATAGGAATGGGACAGCACTTTGCAACATTTCAGGTTACCTCAATGACGCTGAACATTTCATACCGTTGTGGGTTTTGGACTGTCTTTCTTTTATGTTTCTTATTGTTTTACATAGCCTATGTTTGGAATTGAGGTGATCTAAAATTAACAGCAAAAAAATCAAGAACGGCCAGCATCACTTTATTATTGTGAAACATCTATTACATTACTTTACATTTTTTAATGGGAAATTAGTGACTGTTTTATACTCAAATTCTGGGGGTGCCTGGTGGCTCAGTTGGTAGAGCATGCGCCTCATATACAGAGGCTGTGTCCTTGTCACAGAAGCCATGGGTTCGATTCCACCTTGTGGCCCTTTGCTCCATGTCGTTCCCCCTCTCTCTCTCCTGTTTCCTGTCTACTCTTCAGCAGTCCTGTCTACAAAATAAAGGCAGATAAGCCCAAAAAATATCTTAAAAAAAAAAAAAAACTCAATCAAATCCTTGAAAAGAAACATTTCTGTGTCCAGTAAAATGTGCCTCATGCCCTGTTCTCAGCTAAATGAATCATAGTGCTTTGTTTACTCACTGTGTGTAAACAAACAAACAAACAAAAAAGCTGGAGTGTACAATTCTTGAGTTCTGCTGTCCAAAACACTTTTTGTCAAATTCAGTACATATCTCCTCACTGCGTGCAAGGTCTTGGGTCTGTGTGTGGGCTGGATAAAGTCCTGTGTTTTTGCACCATCCCTGCTTTGTTTTCAGTCAGGGTCGCCACCCGCGCAACCAAAACTCAAAACACCACACCAAACAGTGCATCAGCCAGTCAGCTGCAGGGGTGCGTTCCTAGGCTCCTCCTGCATGGGCTCAGGTAGCGGAGGAAGAGGGGGAATGTAGCTGTGAGAAACTGAGTGAGAAGAGCCAAACCGAGGCACGCAAGCAGCAGCAGCAATATTGGACAAACACAAAAGAAAACACACATCAAAGTCAGACAGAGCAAGGAATAAGACGTGGATCTACATCGGCAATGCCTTCCAAAGGTGGAGAGACTTATGAGATTTGAAAGGCTTCAAGACGGATGTAGCTAACATTAGTTTGGCTAACCTAATTTGCCCACGGACATTCATGTTTTAGTCAGGCTGCTCACATGTAACTTATGGCTCGTAGTAATAGCTGTGCACGTGGGCTGGGTGGAGCGTCAGAGAAAACACGAAGGGAAGGATTTGTTTGTTTTGGGGGCGTTCAATTCAAATATCGAAAGATCTTCCCAGCAGAACTCGAGAAGCATACACACCACCTTTGATCTGTTCCACTACAAACTACTACACACACCACTGATTATGATTTACCTGTAACCTTTGTGTTTTACTTACGTTTGACTCTTACGGAGACATCTTTTTTCAATCGCACGTGCATTTTAATAAAAAGGGTGTGCGAAATAGTAATAAAACACGCATTCAATTTGTAAAATGTGTGTTCAAATTTAGAAAACATGCACGCAAAAAAGAAAACGCGGGTGTGGTGTAAAAAAAAAAAAATCAATGCATATGCGTCACTTCCCATGCTCTCATGCTCTGTAGATTCTCTTCGTTTACTCTTCTTTTCTTTACGTAGCTTTCTGGCTTGCCCTCTGGTAACCCCATTTTCACCTGCCTCCGCTATGAACTGTGGGTAATTCCCTTTGGCAAAGTCTGCAGAGATGCACACTTGCGGAAAGTGGACATAAAGGGCTCGAGATGAACCCTAAGTCACTTCATGATTTGACATTGGGACAAAACTAAACCCTTTACCGGGAATGCACCTCAAAGTCTGTGAGTCTGTAAGGGTGGAGATTGGGATTGGGCCTATATGTCACCCCTGTGATGAACTGGAAGCTTGTCCAGGGTGTACCCACCCTCGCCCAGTGTCAGCTGGGATTGGCTTTTTATTATTCTTTTTATGTTATCCAAGCTTAAACAAACCATTTAGTGCAGCCAGGGTTAGTTTAGGTTAAGGTTTAATTTATTTAAGAAGGGACAGTGCAAATTCATAAAACACATAATTATACATGAGTTAAGAAATGCCAGAGTTAGCCAAACAGCTATTCTTCATCTGTAGTCTCCTGGCCCAGGTGTTAAAAAGGCGTTCTTTTAGTTTATTCAATACCAATATATCTTTCTCTCTCTCACACACGCACACACCAAAATATAAATAAATAAATAAATAAAGTGAAACAACATGTAAATACACACCAACAGTAAAACTACACTAAGTGTTTGGAATTTGTTGTAGTGTTTCTGAAGTATTGTTTTCTCTTTCTAAACCACACCACAGCCTGTCATCAGTTCCATCCATTTTGGATGGTGTCAGTCTTGTCTGCCCAAACAAGTCAGGCTAAAGAATGAAACATTAAACAAACAGCACTCCACTGTGGATCTAAAGAGCTCACAGACATTGAGAGGGAGACTTTTGAGAATTGATTCTTTATTGTGAGGTATTCACAGGTAGAAGGTGTGATAGGTGCTGGCTCACTGCTGTTCTTATTAAACTCAAACCATCTTCATCTTCCTCCTTTCTGTACAGGGAGCCGTTCCCAATAAATTCTTGGATAGCAGCGTCCCTTGTCTCTCTTTCATTGTCTTACTTTTTCTCACCTTTCAGGACTCGGAAAAAAAAACAAAACTGACTTGTCGTCCTAAAACAATTTCCCTCTGTTTATGTTTTCTCTTTTTTGTTTTTCCACATTGTGATTATTCACCACAGGCTTTGTCCTCTGCTATATTTTTTTCTTTTACTTTCATTCTTTCTTTCTATTCAAAGTCTCCATCCATTTCGACTTCATTCTTCATTCTTCCTTGTTTTTAATCTTTCTTCCTCGCCCTCTCTATTCTCGCCTGCAGCACCCTGCAATGCAAACACAACCTGTTCTGAGGGGAAGTGAATTATTGAAGCTGCCGCTGCCGTTCCCTCTGTGCAGAAGTGGGCCGCAGAGGAAGGAAGGAGGGAATGGAGAGAGGAATGAGGGTGGATGAAACAAATGGGGAGAATAGATTTGTAAGGACAAAGGCAGGAGGCATTCAGGGTGCAAAGAATCAGAGAAATTGTTTTGTTTACTCTGTCTCTACAGATGCGACAGATTGGCTCATTTTGACACTACAAAGCCGTAAAAAACACCGTCTTCTGTCTGTCTAATCAACCTGCAGGCTGTGGCCGCTACGCTTAAAGTTTTAAATTGTCAGACTCCAAAGTATTTTCACAAGGGCTGTCAGCATTAACGCGTTTATTGCAATCAATTAAAAGGCCACGATTAATCGCGTACTGCTGTTTTGTCTTTTTGTTACGCCACCGCGGCAGTTTCCTGCATTCTACGGGCAGTCATGGAGAAGAACGAACAATACTCTTTTGAATGACTGTTTTTTTCTTTTTGTTGTTTGCCTCCCTCCTGAGTTCCAGACAAGCAGATAGACACATTTTTTTGACTGTGCGTGCAGTAACAAGGAAGAAATGGCAGAGCTCGCCCACCGCTAATTAGCTTAGCTCAAACACAGATAGCCAGGGAGAAGTGCTAGCCTGCTGCTGCCTAAAGTCCTTAGACAAACTTTCCAACAACTCTAAAAAGTCATTTGTGCTTGTTGTGACTTGTTTATTTTGTTACGTTATTTTTAGACTCAAAATAGCACTTTACGTAACTTTACATTCACATAATGCTAAAAAAAATGTAAATTATGTAAAGTGCTAATCTAAGTCAAAAAATAACATAACATGATAAATGAATAAGTCACAACAAGCACACAGAGTTGATGGAAAGTTTATCTGATGACCTTGACAGAAGCAGGCTAGCACGTCTTATTGATTACCGTCGAGTAGCAGTGGGCGAGCTCTGCTCGTTTCTTCTGTGTAACTGCCTGAGATGTACACAAAAAAACGTATTATGGTTGGCATCTGAGTTGCAATCAATTTTACATTGGCAAGAATTGCTTTGCGGATTTAAAAACTGTTGTGAAATGCAAAATAATAGATTTTTAAACATATGATAAAATGTACAACCAGTTGCGATTAACTATTGAAATTCAGTGATTAATCGCGATTTTAAAAAGAATTAATTGCTTGACAGCCCTAATTTTTACACATTCTTGTCGTGATAAAAATAGACTATAAAATCATTTGGAAATTGCTGCAACACACATATCAACATGCTGAAATGTCCCTGCTCAATGCTGAAAAAACTAAAATATTTTTAAGATTAACATGTCTGAACCCAAAACTGAGACATATGACCTATTCATATTCTATTCAAGCATGTTTTAATGAGAATATTTATTATTTAACTACATATAGATATATATATATATATTTTTTTTAATTAATCCAAAGAACATACAGGAGTGGTGTAATGTACTGTAGGTGTTCTCTTTCGACTTCGTCCGGTGCTGTTGATGTGTGGGATGGCCTGTTTAAAGAATGGACAGCAAAAAAAGTAATTGTATTGTTAATATACATTAACATTATTAATGTAACATCGTAACAGATTAGATTGTTGCTTCAGCACATTAAAATTTGATGTCACACATTGTTATTTTTTTGCTTTTGGGCTTGGTATTCCAGCTGTGACTTGCACAGAAATCCTGCTGTGAATCCAATTTTACTCTCTTCTACTCTACAACAGAAACACCATCCTCGGGAACAAGCAGTGACGCATACGGTAAAGTGTCATTCACATGCAAATGAAAGTGACCGTGCTTCTCTCCAGCACAATGCATAAACTGCAAAGTATAAGGAGCGTAAGCTTGGATAGGGAATTTAGTCTCTCTGTCATTAGTACAATATGAGATCTGCTGTGTGGTTTAATGTGACAGCTGTTCACTTTAATACTTACTTACTGTAATATTTTAAATATATGTAACTGTTAAACTTGAAAAAAGCAGCTACAAAATCATTTTAATGGCGCATTGACGTGATAAGAATGGTGAATGGTGTGTCAGTCACTCTACACCCTGATTCCTTGTCTCTGCACTATGTAAGTTGGGTAAGTGGGTAGGATCACAGTGTGTAACGCCTTACGGCACTGTGTCTCACGCACCAACAACTATCACTGATATTGAGAAGTATAAACACTGTGTAACGTTTCCTGCTACAATAACAAGCACTAATAGACATTCATTTCTATTACACAAAAATCTATGGAGTGGTGCAGCTGTGTTATTTAGGGAAACATCAATGAATCTCAATTTGAGGCAAAAAAGGATGAGTAGAATGTGTGAGTTGGTGGAAGATGGATTAAATTAAACGTGTGTTTGAAGAACACCAAAAAATAATTTGAGTAAATTGAAATGAGATTGTAGTCCATGTAATTTAAAATTTTTACAGTACAAAACATAAAGGGCATTTAAAAAAAAAAAGAAGAAAACATTGGGTCGTACAAAAGCCTGACCAAAATGAGAATATTTCACCTATAAGAGATATGAATGCTGTAATTGGTAACCAGGGATTTCCGTGTATTTTTATCTTCCTTTAAGATGCCCACTTCTCTAATTTCTGCTTTTTGGTTGGCAGTGAATGCTTTGAATCCATGCCCAGGAAAATATGCTTTTTATTGGTGCCAAATTGAATTGAAAATTGTTGATGCAATATAAATGTGCTTCACTACAGTATAGGCTCATTGCCAGAGTGTTGATGAATGTACTTTGGCTGGGATTTTAGGCAGATACAGCCCTGTGACATGTTTGTCAGCATCCTGAGTCAAATTTTATGTTTTGCTTTTGTCCTTGAGCTGACAAGTGTTTTAAAAAAAGTGTTTTACTAAAGCTAACAAAGGTAAGGGAATAACTTTAAGGTATTGCGGAGGACTGAATGTGTGGATTCAATGAATCTATTTTATGGGTTATCTTTTATGTATTATTAGCAAATACCTCTTCTCACATATGTATTGTAGTGATTAAGCGGCAACTTCCGGGACTGAAAACTGAACGACCACTTAAGGCTGCCTCCTAAAACAAGTCAGTTCTTGTAGAACCCCGTAAGAAAATGCCCAACTTTAAGGCAGGTACACACCAAACTGACAATAAAGAGCAAGCTGCGACAAATACTGACTGCTGCGTCGTGTTTTGTCCATCGCTGTCAAGCCAAAAAGTAGCACTGTTCACACTGTACTGTTTGCAGCCAATTGCCAACTAGTTCGTGCATTCAGCAGGTGGCTGCACTCCGATACTGTATTTGTCACACAAAGTGGGAAACCGGAGGATCCAGAACCAGGGATATAGATTATAGCAGCGTTTGCACCCTTGTTTCTTGCTGGATGGGTTCGTAAGCACCTCGACTTGAAAGAATATCAGAAGATCTGAAGATGACGCTGATGTCTGCCCTTGGGCTTTCCTGTGTGCAAGCCAAAGAATTTGGAGAAACTGCAACAAGTGGGTAAAATCAGCCAATCAGAGTCATTTCTTTCACCGACCAGTCACTGCTGATTCTACACGTTGAATTGGCCAAAAAGCCTCAGACAAGCCCTGAGCACTGCCACCCCTGCTGTTCACACCACACTGACCAGAGCCAAGGACTCTCTCTGACAGACTGACAAGTCCCAACCCCCGACAGCAGAAGTAAACATGTTTACTGCCCGGTACAAAACACTGTTTTGGTCTCTAAGCTAATTTCCCTCTTTGTGAGAAATGTACCAGGCGTGAGTTATTATAAACTCAGTTGTTTGAATTACATTAGGGCTTAAAGTTATGCATGATTAAGTGTATGGCCTCTTTTGAGTGACAGCAGCTGCTGGCTGTCTGCAAGGCGTCACACAGTCTTTGTTAGCAATGTTTATCCTCTTGAGATCCACCCTCTCACACAAGTATAGGCTCTTCTCATATCAGATATCAGATTATTGTTACCACGCCAATCAAAGAGGAATCAGGGACTCTTGTCTGTTTGTAGCTGCATTTGAAGTGTTCATCCCTCTTTATGTGTGTGTGTGTGTGTGTGTGGGTGGATGGATGGACGGACATCTGTAAATGAAGTCAACTGAGACAAATAGGCAAAGTGAGCACATTGTTGTGTGTACATGCAAGTATTTATTCACACCTCTTTCTTCCACTCTGCCTCCCTCCTTTTACTATTCTTATCTCCTTGTTTCTGCCTGTAAGCAGTGCCACTAAGTTAAAACCAATGTGCAAACGCCTACCATCACTGGTTAGTATATGATCTTGCAATAATTCTGCGTAATGTGTGAACTACGTGCTGTTGCATTTAGACCTGATTATGCATACTCACAGCTGCATAATGTGCACAAACAAAAACACGTGAATATATGTTTTTCCCCTCTTGTCTTAGGGCGGGTGAAACATCTATTCTGACCTGTCAACTCATTACAAAGGCTGAGTGATCTATATCGTTGATTGATCTTTGTTGTAAATGGGAACAGACTTCAGGTTTCAGTCGAGATGGCATCACAGTAGATCTGGGAACTAAGGATGTGAATGTGACTGATGTCAACATGAAGTTTCTATGCATTTTGAAGTTCAAAAACTTAATACAAGTAGGAGCAAATATAAAACTACTGAAGCTTAGGAGAAAAAGAAAAGGCCCACCTATAAAACTCCCACTGTCGGTCACAGTAAATTGTCTTTGATTGTCTTTTCATTGTCCTCTTGACACAGCTCAGAGCTGAACCGGGACAGATGTAAAGCCGACCACTGGGGAGGTGCAGAGATGTCTTTACACAGGGGAACTGATCACAGAACAGCCATTATCAGAAGCTGTAGGAGGTGACAAGGTCAGGGAAAGATGTGCTCTCTTCCTGGCTGACTGTCTGAAATACAATAAGCAAGCTGCAGGGAAGGGTGACGGACTTGTTTTTCCCTGGACACGCTTTATTAACATCTTTTGTCATTACAAAAATCGGTAATGATAAATTCAGTAAATTATAATTCTGTTATATAACTCATAGGGTTTAAGGATCTGCTCATGTCTTTGTATTAACTCTCACAGGAAAACCAGACCTTGACCTTCGTTCAGTTAAGATGACTTCCAAAACTCTAAAAGTTTCTACCTTTAAAAGATGCTCTTTAACACTCTTGAAGTTCATACTTGAAAGGATATTAACTAAAAAAAAAAAAAAAATCACACATTGCATTTCAATAGTAATTTTGAGCAATAGTACACTAAAATATTTGACCCTGAAAGGTTAAAATTCTTAATCTGGTATAAAATATGCGCAACATTACTGTATTGTATTCATTTCTGCTTCTTTTTTTTGCGCATACACAGAGACACACAGAGACACACTAATTGTTTTTTTTTTTCCTTGCTGACAAATGTGGCATTTAACAGAAATGTTATTGCAAGGGTGGGGAGTGGATGGTGCTGTAGTCCTGCAGCTTTCTCAGTGATCTTGATGAAGGAATACAAAGGCTGAAGTACTGTATGTCTGTATGTGTGTGTATTATGTGAGCACCAGATGTCGGATGAATTTATATACTTTACTATGATTGCGACAGGACGGTACATCCTCACAGATATGACTTTGCATCAGAAAATGACTTAACTGGGGTGTTGCTCTCGGTCCTAAAGAGAAGGAGATATTTTATATTATGGTAAGGTCACATGAGGCCAAGAGTGAGATATGTATGAGTTAAATAAAATGCTTCCACAAATGCATGCTTATGTGTATTAAGTTTCAAATACCAAGCACACTCCTACACGCACACCACTACACATACGCAGAGTTGCCAATTTTCCACAGGACTCCTTCCATAAAGTGAATATTGAATTACCCGTGATGTTCCAGCAGGAGGGTTTCATAGACAGAAAATGTAGAGCATGGGTCCAAGTGTATTGGATGAGAGCAGGCGGTGCTCTGTGGTCTGCTGTGGTTGTAATAGCCTCATTATTCATCGGTGTGCTCTGCTTATACACTTAGCAAAGCCAAAAGGAGTAAAACCAGAACCTATTATACACACAGGCACAAGCACACATACAGTAAAAATTTTATACACATATTTTTGTACATATCCTACAGTGCCATTTAGATACTACCCCCATATTCTTTGCCAAAATCAACTGACTTTTTGGCCACTTGGTGGCAACAGAAGCATCTTTCGAGTCGATGTGGCTAACTTGGTTGCTATTAGTTGCTAATTTACACATCCAGTGGTTAAAGTGCAACACAATCAGTCTTTGAAGTCGTTTTTGTGGCCATCAATGAAGTTGCAGGCAAAATAGCAAAACATCAAACTTAAACTCGGGGGCACTGCAGAATGAGGTGATAATTCTCCAGGGATCCCAAAAAAAAAAAAAAAATTAATTGAAGCTGATTATAGCAAAAAACTTAGCAAAATAAAAGAGAAGAAAAGAAAACATAAAACGAAAACAAACAAAAAATTGAACTGGAAACAATTTGGGGAATCACTTCTTGCTTCTTCAAAGGAGACATAATCCTAATTAACACATCATACCTTGCTTTTCAAACCCCATAAAATAAAAGAAAGAAAGTGTGACACAACAATTTATTATTTCACACGGGGTTATGTGTCGGACAATTTCTTGGCAAGATCTTTTTGTCAATGTGAGGATACCAGGCAACCAGCTGAGATCCACGGAAGTTACTGTGCCCGGCTTAGTAATAGACTGTGTCAGAAATCATTGTTACTCATTTACTCATTTTACTCATTTGTTCGTAACAGACACTTGTGAGTGAGAAGTAAAATGAGATTTTGGACACATTTTAATCATCAACATTTTGTGTTATCACTAATTGCGGAAGTGATTTTTAATTGTAACTTTTAAACCTTGAAAACATGATGCAGTGTATTGCTGATTTGTCAGACAAAGGTTACATACAGGCCATGGACACACATTTTTAAAACTCGGTAAAGAGAATGTAGTTTCTCTGAGAAACTATCTTCTAGGACACATGAACTGTACCCGGTTTTAATCTATGAACAGATCTTCTCATCAGACTCTTGACAAACAACAGATGTCTTTTTTCATGATGTAAGGTGGACATATTTCCTAAAATGTCTAATTACTCCTGGGATCGAAAAGTAATACCTAACTGCGAAAATGTTATTATTTTGAAGCCTTAAACTCAAATTGGCTTTCAGTAGAATGTATACACATACACACACTTGCACACACAGATCTGTTCCCATTGATATAATATAAGCTGTTTGGGAATAGCACTATATGAAGGGTTGCGTGAAATAAGGCCTGTTGGCGAGAAGCCTTTGTTTGCCTGTGATCAGGGGAAATAATACAAGGACAGCTTTCGGGGTAAAAGTAAGCCCAAGCTGTAATTAATCCATTTGTCAGCTGAGTGATCTCTCTGTGTGAAAGTCATAAGCCTCTTGTCTCTGTGACTTTGATATTCACAAGTTAATTTCCATGGTAACACTGCAGGCTGCTGTGACTGTGAGTGCTGGTGGTATCGCTAAATGAGATGTAGACTAAAACAGATTGTTGACTCATACAAACAAAACTTTGAACCTTCAGATACTCTTTTTTTTTGTTGGATTTAATCAACCTTTGTTGTGATGGATGCTTTAATTTACACTGTTGGTGCAGCATTTTTTTCCCCACTTGGCCTTGTACAAAAGTGAATTGCGCTAAGAAAATATCTGCAACTGTTGCATTTTTTATGTGCAGATGGAGCGACCAATACGGATTTAACACAGCATAGTGCTTCTGAAGTCTCGAAAAGTGCATATTTTTGTGCTTGTGTTGCATTTTTAGTCATCTTAAGCAACTGTCAGGTGGGAGATTTTTTTCTTTGCATCCTCCACGCACATTTTTCTCAGCAGAAGTTTAACACTGGTGCAAAATAATGTCTACAAAGCAGCCATGTGTGTTTTATTCTGAAGGAAAAAATGCAAAAACAAGACATTTGTGTTTGAAACCAATAAAAAAGGACTTTTAATTTCTATTTTAAATGCACTAAAAACATCTTGACGCGAGGCCATGTCATCTCCTGTCATTTAAACTGTCTTGTGTGCACTTATGCTGCTTGATCCAGAATGCTGAGGGAAGAGCAGAGAGGTACTTTTGGTCTACAGTAAAAATAACCGATAGAAACAGTTGAAAGGAGACAGAACACGATCCAGTGCCTCTGGTGTCGACAACAACCACACAGTCCTTAGTTAAATCTAATGGGTTGCATTGATGGGGCGCATTCAGGTAGCAGTGTGAATAGTGAATTATGATGCAGAAAGTCTGAATAGTATCTTCACAAGGTTGACAGCAAAGCAGAGTGGTTTGTAATATACAGTTACAGAAAAGTGATCACACATCATGCTGGTGCCTTTCCAGGGAATAAGACTGCAGCAATTTTTCATGCAGTGTTGAGTTTCTTTCTGTACATAGCTTTAGACTGTAAGACTTTCACAATACTTTGGCCTTTGCTGCTGAGACAGTTCACAAGATAGCAAGAGGTTACTCACCAGGAAACATAAAGATGTCCTTCCAGAGTTTTAACAAGCTCCCAAAGCAAGTGTTGTTCTGGTCAGAACAGTCTGGTCAGAGGTGTGCTTTGACTGCTGTCTGAATTAAATCACTTTTGTGCAGGTCACCTCTTTTTTCTGCCGCTGTTCATGTTAGGATCAAAAGAAATTGACTTGTCCCATGAAAGAGAGGGCTTATATTGTCACAGGCAGTGAACCTATGAGTCGCTCTTGGAGAAACCTGATGGTTTTGTCATTGTTGTCTTGACCTTATTCAGTGTATAGACGGTCGGAGCAGAGCAGCTCAGCTAATTAACACTCTAAAAGGGACTTAATCAGATGCCAAGTGCACTAATAAAAATGAAAGTCACTGGGAAAAAGGCAGTGTCCGCAGGGGGAAAGGGAGGGATATTTGAAGAAGCGCATGTGTGCATGCATGTGTGTTTGAGTGTGTGTGAAAAGGACTGAGTCCAGACTATGATTTTCTCAGCCAAAGTAAGGTAGAGAATGTCTGTCTGGACAAAAACCATGACACTGGTGAAGCTGTAGAGAGCTGTATAAAGTCACATGATCTCTGTTTGTCAGAACATTGGTTCAGTTCACGCTCACCTGGGCAAACAGCAGCAGGACATGAAAAAAAAGAAAGAAAGAAAATTTAGAAGATTCTGCCATTTCAATCAGGAGAAAAAAGAGATTATTATAACAGATAATATGTAATAATTCAGTCTTGTCATAAAGTGTTTGTGTCTGAATGCAGAGATTTTGTATTTGACAGGTGTCTGCCCTGAGTACCAGCAGGATAAATCCCTCATGGAGACCGGACACTTGGTGGTGGTGGGGGCTGATGAACCTGCTGAGATTGAAAGGCTCATGAAAAGATGAAGCTGATTGCTGGTGATGGGGAGGTGGAGGGGTGCAGCCAACGGCAGCATGAGGGAACTAGAGGCAGACAGAGGATCATATTTAATAAAATTTAACAGAAAGTTGATAGGCTGACAATGTATGCGTTTTGCTGTGCTGCTGGACAGATGTGACCAGCTGATGAGAGCAGCTGTTATCTCAATTGAAAGCCCCAGATGAACACAGTGAGGAAATACGAGTGGGCATGAGAGGAGTGAATGGCAGAGAAAGTGCAAAAGGAGTCGTCTTCTAGACGGAACTTTCACTAGAGCCTCATATCAAAAGCAGTT
>JAQFJA010000001.1:7585457-7596268 GCA_029874485.1 Naso brachycentron
ACCTTCTAAGTGACCTCATACTCATATTTCAATCTCTCTTTTTTTTTTTTTTTGTGGCAGGCATGACCTTTAGGCATTGCAGTACGACAGATTCAAGAGAGCAGTCAACCGGGAGAGACAGTGATATGTAATCAATTTTTTTTCATAAACGGTCCTCGTTTCAAGCACGTTGATTATTCCTCTAAATATTTCACGACTCTCTAAAAGAAAGAAAGACAGGAGATAGAAGCTAAGTGTTAGAGGTCACTTAGAAGGTGCTTGTAGCATCGCTCAAGTTCACTCCAGGGACAGCGGGGCTTTTAGTTAACAAAGCACTGTAGTCTCGCTCTCAAAGCCTTTCTTGTTACGCGTACACACCTGGGCACACACACACTCTCTAACACACACTCACATGGCTTCTTCAAGAACACAATAGGAGAGTAAATGGTTTTTCTGAAAGTGATTCCTACCTCCTTATTATTTATTCATGGCTCTGCTGGTCATTGCAACCTTGAGACCAGCATGTCCGTGTGTGTGTGTGTGTGTGTGTGTGTGTTTGTGTGTGAGTGGGATTCTATACGAGAGAAAAAGGTGGAGAGAGCCATAGAAGAGAAAAGTGGAGAGGCAGAGAAAAGAAAGAAGAGGAGGAAGGGGGGATGGAGGAAGATGAGGGCTGTGGTCTGGAATATGGGTTTAGATTTCCGTCCTTGAGGGGTGAGTGGAGGGCGATCGATAGTGAGGCTGATAGCAAGGCTGATCGGGTGGCAGCACGAGGCTGCACAGGCACTCAGCAGGAACACGACCAAGACACAAACAAGGTCACTGCCCGACCCCTAACTGGACAGAAGAGGGTGGAAAAAGAGAGATTTAGATGGGTTGGAAAAGGTTAAAGAGGAGGGTCAAGAGACAGGTGCTAAGCAGAGACAGAAGCTGCCCCTGCACTGTTTGTCATCTCTGTGGGAAAATGCAGAAGGAACAGTGGGAAGGATAACAATAGAGGGAAGACATGATGGAAGACAGGAGACAGGGTTATGTGGTCATGGAGTAAAACAAGAAGAAGGTTCAGCATTTGTGGACATAAAACCATTTACATATTTCAGAAAAGGAAAGAGCAGAGAAGAAAATAGAAAGAAGAGAGACAGAAAACCTTTGACTCTCTTTGACAGCACAGCTGCCTTTTAAACTTCAGGAGAAAAATACTTCCACCCACCTTAAATAAAGCCACAGGTTATTACACCCACAACCATATGCTCGAATAGGCTGTATGAAATGCAAGCGTGTACAAACAAGAGCAGAAGATTCAGCACAAATGAAAGGCGTAGAAAGAGAGAGAGTGAGAAGAGAGATGGGTGAATTACTACTGGAACATGAAAAGGAAATGCTGACCACTAGTAATAGAAAATAAAACAGAGTCAAGATATGAGGATGAGCTGGGAAATTCTCTTCATGCTTACTGACATTATGCTCAACTATTCTGCCTCCACTGGAAACGGAGAACATCTGCCACAGTACATGTCTTTGGGCAATGCTGCATCCTGTGTGCACAGTATGCTGCACACAAAAGTAATGTTTGGCGTTCATTCAGTGTTTTGAAAGGTCATTATGTTACAAAACTACATATAGGCACTTTAGGAAGACAAATTGTGGCAGGAACAGATAGAAAACTGTCACCGTATGCTATATTGTGGCTTAAAGTAGCAGCTATTCCTTCTGTGCCTCTGATTAAAGTGTCTGTAAAACTCAATAAAGGCAACTTGTCTTAAATGTCTGCATATCACTTTATTTTATGCCTTAGTCCAAATGAAAGACAGAAATAACAGGACCAAACTGCTTCAGACATGCATGTGAGAGTGTGCAAGTGTGTCTCTGCATCTTTGTCCTTGACCACTTGAGACACTAAGAGAGACGAGATCAAAGACAAAATCATATTAGATCTCAAACAAAACAAAACAACTTATTATTTCTGGTGATGAGTCTGCTGGTACAAATATGTACTGGATTACTTTATAGCTTGTCTGTATGTTTGAGAGTCTCCCGAGTGTCTGCTGCCGTGGTAACGCACTGTACTTTACAGACAAGCCCCTCCCCTGAGGCCAAGAATAATAAAGACTGTGTGTGTATGTGTGTATGTCTGTGCTCACAAAGTTAAATGAAATGCTGAAAAATGTAGACTTTCTTTATCAAACATTGGCTAGACAAAGACAGACAGACAGACAGACAGGGAGATAGATAGATAGATAGATAGATAGATAGGTAGATAGATAGACAGACAGACAGACAGACAGACAGTTGCAGCAGAAAGATTTCTTCTTCACTTCCTTCCCTCCTTCTGTTTTTCTCACCATCACCATCATCCATCATGCCACTCAGAAATGACATCATATGCTCTACACACACACACACACACACACACACACACACACACACACACACACACAAAAGTGTAACCTCAAATTTCGCTGTGCCATGCTGTGCTTGTGCTAATTTCCGATACTCATTACAACACCTCCAACATGGACGGAGCGTGTAAGGTAGCGGCTGACACTGCTGCTGACTGCTGTCAACACGCAGGCCTTCCAGAGTGAGTTGCTAATGTTCACCGATTCTGTCTTCCCTTGTTTTTTCCACCCTGACTCAAGCCATCTGATGGGCAAAGGAATGTTGAGCACGCTCTTGAAACAAATACATTTTTTTTAAATGGTACAACAGAAGTAAGTTGATCAAATCAAACCAGGTGACTTTCAAGATCATGCAATGGAAAAATCTAAGGATCTTCACAGTTTTATGAGCTGTTCCTAAATTGAAAATAGAGCACATCAGCATCATCATTTTGATGATGACTTCATGAACAGACAAGTTAAACATGCGCTACATATTTTTTTTTAAAGATCATGACTATATCATTAATGCTGATGATTCACATCTTTCTGTAATCTTATCACAGCCTTGGTCTCACATTACAGCAGCCAAAAGAGCAGTGAAGTCATCCATATTGTATGACAAGGTTAGAAAGAGGAATGAGGCGTTCAATATCATTGAGTCAGTTTTATTGAACTCTGTGCTTGTTGCGTGGCTGAAAGGGAGGTATTTCACACATACGAAGAAACAGACTGATGTCAAGTGCTGTTTTGTTCAGTGACAGACGGCCACATTTAATGTAGTAAGAACCTATTGATGTGAAATCAATTATGTTCGTATTGACAGTAATCAAGGTTACGCTGCTGGCTTAAAGTAATCCTGCCAATTAGGCTATTGATTGCACATTTAAACAGACAATCATTATGAATAGACATTCATCTTATCTTTGACATCTTTTTCTCTCTATTTGCTCCGTTAAATTTCTGCTCATCTCGTCTTTATTTTCTTCATTTCTTTTAGTCTTTTTCCGCTTTCCTACTTTCATATTTTCTAATGCTTCTGGTCCAATTTTTGTTTGGGTTTGTATTTCCATCTTATTGATCATACTTTAGCCTAATTCTTCACTTGCCTGCTTTTACCTCTCCTCTAATGTTACATCTCTTTTTTCCTTCATTTATTTCAGCTCCGTCTGTTCGCTCTTCCACTTTTAAATTCTCATTCACTGCTAATGTCTTCTCTTTATCTCCTTTTATTCACTCATATTTTCTTAATGCATTTCCAGATGAAAGAAACAACACAAAGAAAACTCCCTCCTTTTTAGGGCCCGACTGATATGGGATTTTTGGGACCAATGTTAATACCAGTATAGGGGAGCAAGAGAATTTCAATATCCAAAGTATTGGCCAATATAATAGCGCTGATTTTGATCAAATACTACTGACAAAAATAGGTAATGGAGGCAACAAACTTTTTACCAAACATCAGTGCACTGAACAGTAAACAGTTCACTCATTAATTATGAAATAACAGACTGCCCTCTGCTGGAGGAACTGTGTAATTTCACCATTTTAAATTACTAGTCCAGGCATTTTTTCCAGCCTGAAAAACAGTTTGTAGTATCAGCACATATCAGAGAACATATACACCAAGAAATATACATGTGCAATAGCGCGATATCAGCTGACAATATCGGCAAACCGATATACATCGGTTGGGTCCTACTCACTTTCTACTCACCTGTTCCCATACATTTCTCCTTCTTTCCTTCTACCTGAACTTCCAAACACTTGATGCCATGATTCAGCAAAGTAAACAAACGCATGCAAGCAACATGCTTGCCAACCTTGAGCCTCAAAAAATGGGAGGATTATTTTTGATGGGGGTGGGGCTCCTTATTAGCAATATAACAAAACAAAAGTGCATTAATCTCTGGGCTAATCAAGGATACACTATATACATTCAGAGATTAACACTCATTAATCTTCCCCCTACACAGTCTGTAACATTACACACCACTGACATCATGCATCATCACATGCACAGAGATTGCTGTCAGTCTCCTAATCGTCGCAGTGACTTAATCGTGAGTCACTGCGACTGCCATGCTCAACAGATAAATCCGCCCAGCAGATTTCGCCATCGAGCAAGAGGAGAAGCCAAACGTTTCTTTTATCTAGTTTCTTTTGGGAATGCTTGATGTGCCTGGTGCATCTGTATAGTTATCCGGGTGGAAACAGTAGGCTTTAAGAGTTGAAGGGCTTATACACGCACTACTGTTACCGTTTTAAAAAACAGGTTTGGTGACATAATAATAGTAAATCGGGAGAAATATGGGAGGAATGTGAAACCGGGAGGACACCGGGAGAGGGCAGTGAAAATTGGGAGTCTCATGGGAAAACTGGGGTTGGCAAGTATGGCAGGCACTGAAATGATATTTATTACTCATAATAGTCTCTTACTATATTAATCACCCATTTAGTCATCCTTGTCTTAGCTGCTGCATCCTCTGCCTTAATCTCTCCTCCTGGTGACAGATAATTAAAACAGATGTTTCCATGCACAAGTTTAGTCACTCCTTTACCGTGTGTTGCCTACACCTGTCACTTCAGTTATTCCATTTAGCCATTGTTTGTAGTCAGTGTTTATTTATTCATTTACTGTCACTGTCATTTTGCGTTTTTGCCTGCTTCTTCTTCCTTCCCGTGTTCTTACGTATGTGTTTGTGTATGTGTGTGCCTCAATGTGTGTGCTTGGGTCTGTGTCAGTGCCAAGCAGTATTCCCCGATAACAGGATTACCATCTTAAGCCTATTCACGGTAAGTGAGCCAGTTGGATGGATAAAGCACTGTATCGTCGACTCCACTGGCGTAACATCAAGAAAAGAGTTAGAAAAATCGTAGAAGGCAAGCTTAGCGAATTCTTGGTGGGTTTCTGAGATGGAACATAAAGGATTCAAACTCTGTAACCCTCCAGGAAGGAGCAGCATCAGGCAGGGGAAAGCCTTGCAAGCTAACCATTGCTTACAGTCAAGTCAAACAAGAAAACGAGTAAGGATTTAACCTTTCACAGTAGTGTTTAACTTAGTGGTTGGTGCAGTAAATTGCCTATAAATATGTATATGAACACTGACGATTGGATCCGCAAAGCAGGAAGATGCAGTTGCAGGCAAGACTAATGTGAAGGTACATGTTTATCATGACCTCATGCATGAAGAAGCATTAATTAATTAACTCATAAAATATCAAGAACAAGAATGAACAAAATCTCAGGCATGCCGTCATGCAGGAATAAATTAATGAAACAACTAAGGTGTTTCAGCAGTGTTCTTATTCTGCTATTGTGCAAGAAAAGTCTGCAGACACGCAAAAGGTGACATGAAAAAGGAACTGGACAGGAGGCAGGAGATTAAAGGGGTTTTATGAGAGCAGCTTCTGCAATTAAGGAAAGGTTCGCACTTAGGCTCAAATAGAGGCTGCACAATCTGGGTTTGCCTGTGCTTCAGACGGCTTCCCGCAAGTGTTACAGTTTCTACCTGGAATTCAAATGTGCCACTTGTTTAGAGGTCTTGCTAAGCTTTATGATTTATCATTTATGAAAGAGATTTTAGCTTAAATTTACAACATATACCATTTACACATTCAAATGTCTTTCAGCCTGATTTAGTCACATAGACTCTCTTCTGCAATGGTGGCTCTTAAACAATGAAATTAAAGAAAAAAAATTTCCCATGCAACTTCACAACGTCATCAACTACAAGTAGTGTGCTCAATACTTATCCAGTTGCATCACTAATGTAGAATGATTCTAACGAATAAGTGTTGACATAGTGTATTTACAGTATGCATGTGGAGGAATATCCTTCCCTTGGAGGAGAAATAAGTCGGTTTCTTGGGTAATGTGAGGAAAAGAAAACGTTTAAAACATAAACTGGGCTGTGGAGTGGTCTCACCGAAGACAACCCTCGTTAGTGCCTCTCATCTATTATCCTTACACTTCTGTTACAGAGCTGAGCATTTTGTTTTTGTTCATTTTTTTCCTCCTTAAAGATACATCCCTGATGATTTTAGTTGGATTTTCATCTTACTCTGGCAGAAATGCAAATATGAGCAAGGAACAACCGACAGGTGACCTGTCCAGGTTGTTACCGGCATAATAAATCAGGATCACATTTGGGCCGTTTGTCTGCATTATTTTTATTTTTGTGACAGTTGTTCTGAATATTGATTGCACATTAACATAAAGAGCAGGACATAAACAACAATCTCAACCTCATTTTTTTGGCTAAATGCTAATTCAGTATTAAGGTCTCTCATGTATTGTTATGTAGTACTGACACTTTCCAGTTTAGACAGCAGGGCAGCAAGGTCCAACAACCATCGGAGCATGTCTGCTGTATCCTGTTGTGATGTGTCACTCTGAGGAGAGAAGTGAGAGGCTCAGAGACAGATCAGAGGAGGGAGGGAAAGACTGTTTGTGCATGTGCATCTCTGTGTGTATATGTGAAAAAGGCAACATAGATGAGAAATGTGAAAGAAAAGCAACATTACACTTGAGACGGAATGAAGGAAGGGAGAGGGAGAGAAGTGCAGCCAAAAAGAGAGATAAGAAGAAAGGTAATAGAATAAAACCACACACGTAGATAAGAGAGAAGAGAGATATTTAGACAGACAGCCGCAGGCCACTGACCTGTCAGTATAGTTGACACACATTACCCTTCTTTTCCCTCATTACCTTCTCCTCTCTTCTCATTTCTCATCTCTTCTCCTGTCACTTTGTCCAACCTGCAGCTGTACCTCATTTCTTCTCAAGCATGCCATCAAGCATGTCTCTGATCCACTTTCATTGTGTATAATTAGCTGTCCTGTCTTTTTCCCACAATTCAACAAAAATTTGCTGAATTGGAAACTTAAATCTGTTGCCAGTTTACACAGTGGAATCCAATGCAAGCAATTACAGTAGCTCTGCGATAAATCCTACGTCTATGAGGCTCATAATGTTAACTTTTGTGGAAAATGTGATGGAGAGATGTTGATTCAACTTTATCATATTTGAGGCCGGGTGTAGAAGATTGTGTGCAATATTTTGTCAACTGTATGTCAAAAAAAAAGAAACTTTATAGGATTCATAAAGTTAGGTATTATTGCAGGGATGTCTTATTGGATTTAGGAGGTTATGTATCCTGTATTAAAATAAAACCTGTATATTGTTAAAATATCCATCTGTACTATGAGTGCAACACATTGCCTGTGGCTGGTGATGCTGCAGGCTGCCACTGAGAACATGGAAACATTTTTTAAGGTGCAGGATGGTTAACAATTCCAATAAAGTCTTCTTATCCGGTTGACATAAAAAACAAAAGGCCACCATAACTTTCCACAGCATCTCATCAAAAACATCTCAGCTGCAGTGTGAATAAAAGCTGAATGTCCCAGGAGTGACTGAATTGATCTTTAACACTGAAATGGTAATAGCTTAATTTTACAAAACAATATCAAGTCACCTTTTATCTTCCAATACAGGAACTTCAGAAGAAACCTTGAGCAAATGACTCCTGGTGAAAATCAAAATGTGTTTTAAAATGAAGGCAGTGCCACACGACAGGGTGCACGAAGGTGAAGGTGAAAAGTCTGAATGAGTTTTCAGATGTTAAGACTCTAATAGACAATACAGACTATATGATGTAAGGGCTGTAGGACTAAAAGAGTGATCACAGACAGTACAAATCCTCCGGGTATATATGGAGACAGAGAGCTGATTAAAAGAATTTGTTTCAGCAGGGCTGAATTGTTTCAATATATTGATGAGTTGTCACTGGCAATAATTGTAAAACAGTCATAAACAGGCCTGTCCATTCTGTCATAATTCTGTTGAATTCCTTTGGAGGTCAATATCTCCTCTTAAGATAAATGCCTGCCATGCACCACAAACAAATGATTACACTGCATAAAAACTGTCAGAAAACTCCAACAATAGCCATGTAAAAGTGTCATAAACATCCATTCTGTCATATAGTAATATTTCTTCACTTCGTCTGTGTTCAGCCCTCTGCCTCACTGACTGCCACTGTTATCTTCTGCCAGATGTCTTATTTTTTCTCATTAGTTATGGCATTGTTTTGTTTGCTCTGTGAGATATTCATGTACAGGCACTGTACCGTTCAGTAGTTACACTTGTTTTACCTATTTGAGTGATTTAACTTTCTTTTTCTCTGGCTCAGCAGTCATTTTTAATCCAGGGGTTAGGTTGAAATACAAAAAATGTAAGTTTGTAACCACAGCAACGTAAATAAAAAGGTAACTATCAATGCAGAAGAAAGTGTCAGTGGGGACACGCGTTGTCAACATCGGGTGTAGGTGCACCTGGTTTTAGTTTTAGGTGGTGCAGCTAGTGTAAATATTTCTTGCTAGTCTGGGTATAACCAAGCCCGACGTACATGTAGGACTAATTCCCACCTTTATTTACATCCAGCAACCGGCCCCTGACTTCCTATAAAACAATACAAAGACCCAAACATCTTTGCTCAACTGTTCCATATCAATGTAAACAAGACAGTGTGATACAATCCAAGGACAAGTTATTACTGTTTATGGTTGTAGTAGTGCAGAGATTGTAATCTGTTGGAAACTAATGCTGTGTTAAGGGGATTTTTTTGCAACCAGTGATGACCCAACATGTGACCACTAATGGAAAATTTACTAGCCCATCGGGCTTTAGTCAGTATTTTAGTGCATATTTCAATAACCATGGTTATGAATGAGGCCTATTCATCCCATTAAACACAAACACAAAGTGGTCCCTAATTTTCTCCTGCAACATTCCAACAAAGCTGTTTTTTTATTCCCTTTTCTGTTCTCCTGTTGAAACATCTGTGTCCTAGACAGCATACAGCTCCCCGGCTGAATACAGAAACAGCGAACAAACCCTGCTGCATTTCATGTCGAGCCGGATCCCAGGGGATCCTAAACCTTTCCTTCACTTTACACTTCTAACCAAATGTAAGAGCTATTATTACAAAAGGCTCTGACTCAACAAATGTATCTTCATCTCCACCAGCAAGTGTGTGTGTGTGTGTGTGTGTGTGTGTGTGTGTCTATGAGGGGGAGAAAAGTGCTGAGAGAATGTCTGTGTTGTTATAATGTGTGTAAATGGGTGTGTGCACTTCGACACAAGATCTGACGACGGTGCTTGTTTGGCTTTCCTGTACTTTGTAAAGAAATAAAAAGGAAGGTAAAAGAGAAAGCCCCCATGCAGGGATGAGCAGAGGGAGAGAAAAAAGACCAAAAGTGATATGCAGACCAATCCGTCGGGACCTGAATGGAAAAAATAGAGCAGCATCACACGTCTGCTGAAGGAAGATGTAGAGGGAGAGCGAAAGAGGTCAGAGAGGGAGAGCACAGGTGATGGTTTTGAGCTGCTGGTGTTACAGGCAGATATAGGCTCCTCTGCTGCCTGGCTGTCATCTGCATCACACACATTATCCCCTTTATTCGCAATTCACCTCTCTCTATTTCGCTTCATCTGCCTCCCTGGTGTAGCGACTCCCACTGTGATGCACTTTTTCTCTCCCTATCACATAGCTGCCAGCGATGCTGCGTATATCATTCCCTCTCCATCTTACTCGCTGAAAAAAAAAAAAAAAAAAAAGTACATATATATATATATATATATATATCTCACTTACACAGCCAGTCTTTTTCTTACACACATACCCTCTCCTTATCTTTTGTATTCCTCACCAACTTTTTCTTTTTTTCACACTTTGTCTCTGTTTCCTTGCATACTTTCCTCTTACCCCAGGATTTCCTTATATAACAGCTGTGTTATTGTAAGCTCATATGCTACTTCCATCCACATTGACTTTCTGTAATCTTTTGAGTGCAATACATCATCCTGATTTAATTCTCAAAAAGGGACACATCAGTAAACATGCAGCACCTGCTTTTAACTGAGATGTATTATCATTTTACTTCCCCCATTTCAAAACCCCTATCACATAATCTTACTATTAAAAATCTTCTAAACTTGAGCCTTATCTTAATGGTCCTCATCCTCTGAACAAAATGTTCCCTCTTAAAGCTGAAGCTGACAAAATGTCCGTTATTTGTTTAAGATTTTCATTTATCTTTTAATCCTTGAATGGAAAGGATAAAAGCAGGAGAACACAGATGCACACTTCATGCTCGCTTTCACTCTCCCGGCTTTGCTGTCTCTCACAAAGGTGCACACACCCACGTACACACACACACACACACACACACACACACACACACACACACACGCATTCAAGCTGGACTCGCTAAACCATGGAGAGAGAGGGTTCGGTTCATTGCTCACCTTGGCTGGTTTGATCAATGGCAGTCTGCCTCCTGTAAATCCCTCCCACAAACAGAGCTGAATAAACAGACAGGGAGCGTTTACACAGACCCTGATAATCTGCTAATCCATATAACCTGCTTTCTAACCAACACAGACAC
>JAQFJA010000001.1:7605029-7616693 GCA_029874485.1 Naso brachycentron
CCCCCCCCCCCCCCCGTGCCAGATTCTCTCATTAACCACGGCTATTTAGTCATCCTTTTTGCACAGTACCAGTTATGGAAGTCCTAGAAACGTTGAAAAACTTAATGACGTTGTGTATTTGTTCATGAGATAATCCAGTGGTGTATAAAGTTGTGTTGTAGGAGCTCCATGGTATTCACACACAACAACAGTTGTTTTGACTGCTATGTCTTATCCAATGTCTGTTTGGTAAATTCCGGGAACGTTCCTGCCGTCGCCATGTCATTGACATATTGAGAATCTCAACACTTATTGGCTGTCGCGGCACAGCGTCACACAATGTTGCCCAAAGTGTTCAATATTTTTAACTTCAAGCAATGAGATGATGAAGGTGATGGAGGCGATGGAAGCCACATCACGTGTATTGTGAGATTTGAGTCGCCTGAAGTGACACCGCGTATTGCATCTTTATAGTGACTTTGTATGTAATCTTGTGGTGTTCATCGCTTTTGGTCTGAACACACCTTTAAAGTGATGGAGGAAGGGGCTGGCATGAGTGTGGGATGAGGGAGAAGCGTTTGCAGACTGGACTGGCTAGGTGGCCCGACAGAGGCAGGTGGAGAGGTAATGACCCTCTGAGGCTGAAACAACAATCTGGTAAAAAGTTGTGGAACAGCTGGGGAAGATATAGTGCTGGCTGATGAGCTGATGAGAGGCAGGTGCACAGAATGGGAGAAGTGATGAGCTGATTGCAGACAGGTGTGTATGATGAGCAGAGCCGGGAGCAGGGGAGTGAGTGAGGGAGGCCACGCCCACTCCAGTACACACAGAGCATAAACACAGAGAGACAGAGACAGATAGACAGACAGATGACGAGTGGTGGGAACAAAGGCAGGAGGAAACACAAGGTAATGCTGTCAGGAATCTCCTGGCAATACCACGCCTTAGACTAAGAACTTTACACTCACATACTCCAACATGGGTTGACAGACATTTGTATATATTACATGCAAATTGGAATTAATGCAGGCATAAAGTGCAGTGCTTCAGCTTTCATGTAGATCATTCATCTATCCACACTTGCAGTGATCTGACATTCTTATTGGCTGTGACAGATTAAATAATAACTAAAATTGTATATTAAGTTAAAACTCTGAATTGGCTCAGTTGTTTGCACCTCACAGCAAGAAGGCTTGATTTGAACCCAGTTGGAGTTCTTGTGAACCTCCCATAGTCATGTGGAATTCCTGTTCCCGACAGTCCACAGACATGCAGGTTGCGGTAAAGTGGACCTTTTGTAAGTGTTTGTTTTGCGCCTGCAATCTTCTTTGAGCACTGACTGGACTTTCTCTTTTATGCATATACACAAACATAGAATCAATTCAGGAAAGATGGTTGACATGATGAGTGCGGTTCTGCAAGTATGTTTTACTTTTTAAAACACCAACCCAGTACCTTGCCTGTGAAGATACCTGTAATTTAACGGCATTTAGTGGCACTTTGCTCACAGGCTTTTTTTTTCTTTTTAATGTGCTCCCTTCTCTCTCAGCTCTACCTTCTCTCTTTTTCTCTCTTTGGCTCTCTCTCCTGTGCTGTCCATTTTTCACCACACTGTTCAGCCACGCTTACTACATGCAATGACTGAAAAGCATGTGGGGGCGTTAATGGTGTACAGTTTCTGTTGAGTTTCTGTGTCGTAGCTCCTTTGTTGTTTTCTCTTTGATTTACCCATTCCAGTACAGTACTTTTTTAGTAACAATATGTAACTTGATTGTGACATGTTGCTTTGAAAATGAAACTTAATGATGCACATTAATATGTCCCACAAAACAGCAATTTTAGTAAAATTGATCATATTTTACGAAGAAAATGTCCTCTGGTTTTCCCTCTGATGTCCTACAGCCCTGTCTGTCAGCAGCCTTTAATTTAGCGGAGCCGTCCTTCTCAGATCTGTAAGAGTTTTGTGATGTACTTGTAATATTATGTTATTATTTTTTAAGGTCAGTCTAGACTTCCTTTAAAACTTTCATCACTGTTTTATTATTTCAACAACTTTCACCATAAGAGCTCTATTTTTCGTGCTGGCACAGAGCAGGTCTAAGCACAGGTCTAGCATTGGGTGCAGCGCAAGTGACTTTTTTCCTGTGCCAAGTTACTAATTTTGTGACCTGCCTGCCAGGCTGCAATGAGCTGGTTGGAGCAGCACAACAAAGGGTGGGTCGGTAAAGATGCGCTGTCACATGAGGGTTGATATCAGTTTTGAGGTGAACTTGTACTTGTGCCTCCAAAAACCCAAACCAGGTCTAAGTGCAGCGCAGCCGGCAGAACGCTATTTTCATGGCTTTAGCGGAACATGATCCTCCGCATTTCATCCCGCTAACAAAAACAATCAAAACGTAATATTGATTTCAACCTTCTATTTTAAATTATCACATGAAATATTAAGCTGTCTATTGAATTAACCTGTTTATTGAATTGCATGTAAATCAGGTTGTTGATGCGTGTCATGATGCAGCAGCCACTCTATGTCAAGTGAATGCAGCCACCACAGATATAAGGCAGGAACTGACATACAAGTACCTATATTTAAATTTGCATTCAGTCAATCATTTTCATATTTTTCGCATCTTCAGATAAATTTTTCATCTCTCTCTATACTGTCATTTCTCTAGTCCTTCTGTAGTATATCAAGCAAGTCATTTACAAATATACCTAAATTTAAATTACAGTTCACAAAGGGGTAACAAAGCCATGGTGCATGACACTGTTGTCATTAACGCACAACAGCTTAGGCCATTTAATTGATCACTGGAAAGAAAGTATGCTTACTCAAAGCTCCCAATGCAATTTATCAACACAACATCAGCGATGTTATGAGCACGATGCTCTTTATCAGTGTTGTTATAAATAAACTGCGATTATGAGCCTGAACCTTCCGCATAAATATGTCATTTTCCTTCTGCATAAAATTTGGCTGGCACCTGTCTGTTCCTTCATTAGCATTACAGCTGTCTTAAAGGCAATGAGAGGAGCTAATCTGATTGGCCATGACTGACATCAGCTTTGACACACCTTCTACTTGTCTATTTCTCCTACTTGCTGGATTTCTGTTCACCAAATTTCCAAAAAAGATTGCCTCACCTATATGCGCTCCCTGCACTCAGAATTTGGACCTGCGTCTGCGCTGTGCCCATACAGATGAAAATAGAACCCTTGTCTGTTGAACTGAGTCAAGATTTGCTTAAATTCTAAAAAGGATAAACAAGGGAAAGGCACCAGAATAGAAGAATAGAGTAAAACATACCTCTGAGGAAGCTCAAAATGCAACATGAATACATCAAGTATTTTTTCAGGAAGGTAAATCTATTGTATATATCTCCTATACACCCTCCGTCCATACACGTTTCCAGAGGTCCAATGTTCCCCCGGTCAAAAATCTGTTATTACACATTAACTCCTCTGTTAGGGTCAAAACCCTGGCCTTTAGATATATAACCTTTGAAACATAGTTATGACTCCCTTTATTTAGTCCATTTGCTCCCCCAATGAATCCAACCTAAGGCAAGAAATTTGGTGGTAGCAGGGTGAGTCAGATTTGCGAGGATTTGTTTTGTTTTTTCTTTCTCTTGGTTATTTATTTTAAATGCATTTCAGGTTGTAAATGCTGAATGCATTTTAAACCCACAGGTCAGGGGATTAAAAATATCATTAATTTCAATCGTACATGAATACACTCCTGTATGATGATGAAAAGCAAGATTAAAAAAAAAAAAAAAACCATGGACAAGACTTTGTTGTCTTTAGCGGTAAGTACGGCCCTGGGAGCTAAACGAGTCCAGCACTTTCTGAAATACACAAAGACCTTAGACCTTACTCTGTGGTTTATTTTTCACAGAAATATCTTTCAGTAGCAAGTGTTCACTTGAAAACTCAGGCTGAATGTCCACATTGTGTTTTGCACATTGTGAGCTGTCAGAAAGTATCTGGGGCAGTTAGTACCAAAGGCTACATCCTTAAAAGTAAAAATGTTCCTCTTAAGTGATGTATGGGGCTGCTGAACAGCAGCTCAATGACTTTAATATGGTGCTAACACTGTCAGGGTTACAGGTCCAGGTCCCACTGGACCCATCTGCCAAAAATGTAAGCACAGTAGCAGCAAGGCACTTTGAATGAAAACATCAACCAAACTGCATATAAAGCCGGGGTGGTTTTTATTATGCTGTCGAAGTTCATAACAATTCTGTTTTATTTCAAAGGAGAGTGTGGTCAGTACATCCCCTCGCCATGAAGGCACATGAAACTCTGATTGTAACTATAGACCTTGATTTCAAGTTGCTTCGTATGAGTTGAGAAAATGCAATATTAGCTGAAAGTTGGACAAAACTTGCACAGCAGTGGTGCAGCGGGCAAATGATGGCAATGACTGTCAGGGAAAGTGCACATCTCACCATGATGCAGCTTGACAACAGAGAATAAAAACAATTTAAGTGGTCTTCAGTTGGCAAAAATCATGCATTGCATTCAACACAGGAGAGAGATTTAAGAAATATTTTTGCTGATGGTGAATGCTTGACCGTCTCCCTGTTGTAGCAAGTGCAGCAATGTACTTAAACTGACAAGTAAGAGAAATGGAGCGACGCCTGCGAGCTAGTTCAGGCAGACAACTCAAGCTGCACTGATTCATATTTGTCATACGTCATACGTCATTCTCACAATCACCAATCACATGCATCCTCATAATTTGGCGGTCTATTTAAGTTGCAAGATTTCATCTCCCTCTCTTCTGTCATTGCTCAAGACTTGTACCACTGCTGTGCTCAAACTTTCAATCCCTCCACCACCTCAGCATCCACCCGCAAGCTCCAACTTGGGGGTTTAAGATTTATGTCATTACTCTTCGATTTCTGCATATGTATTAAATTTGTGAGGAGTGATGAAGCTTTGATGACAAACTCAAACTATGTTCTGCTGCAATAAACATTTCAAACCATTACAAACATGAGAAAAGACTGAAATATTGAGATATTCACTTAGAGTTTTACAGCAAAACTTAAATTATTGAAGTTTTTAGTTAAGAGCAATCAAGCGAAAGGACAAAAGTGCTGTTTCTCCTGTCATGCTCGAAACATACAAAAATCATAAAAAATTGAAAAGATGGATTTAAATTGATTTCCTTGAACCTTGAAGTTCATGGCTCAGCATAGATTTGAAGCAGTGTGTTACACTTCACATACTGTTAGATATTCGCAAGGAAAAATGCTTTATTCCTCAACACTTTGGTCGCTCACATCCAATTTTAACATACAGTAGCATACATGACAAATGCAATCAAGTGGTCTCTGGGCACATTAGCCTGAGTTTTACTGTACATACTCCTGTACTAGGTTAGGAAGCTTACTTTGGAATTGTAATAGGTTACAGATTACTAGTTACCATATTTAAAATGTAATAAGTAATGTAACTATTTCAATTACTTTATCAAAGTAATGTAACTTATTACAATTAATTACTTTTTGATTACTTTCCTAAATTTTTTAACAAACGTTCTCAACTATTAACCATTTTCAGATGTTAAAACCAGGCAGTGTTAATGGCAGATGTGGGGCAAATTCAAACAAGAGAACCAATCAAAAGCATCAGAATAATATCAAACTTTACTAAACAGCCTTGAGTGGCAAAAGAAGACACTGTTAACATCAAAACATGCAAAGCAACAAAAATGAATATTATTTAACAAAGAGCCTAAAAAAATAGCTTTTACTGAAAATATTCAGATGTAGCCCCTTTGTAATCATGAGCATTTTCATAAGTAACTGTAATTTAATTACACATTCTTTCTAAGTAACTGTAACTGATAACAATTACATTTATTTTGTAATTAAATTACGTAATTTTGTTACATGTAACTAGTTACCCCACAACACTGACTAAGAAGCTGTATTTTCAGGTAAGGTTGTGAAAATCTTGTCTACATAGTAACAGAGCTGCAAAGATTAATTGATTAGTTGCTTAATTGATCAAAGAAAATTCATCGACAATTATTTTGATAATCGATCAATTGTTTCAGTCATTTTTCAAATAAAAAAGGAAAACTGATTGCTGGTTTAGCCCCTTAAATGCGAGGATTTGCTGCCTTTCTGTGTCACTTATTATAATAAATGAGGAATCTTTGTGTCTTGGGCTGCTGTTTGGACAACAACAGCTCAAAACACAAAGATTCGAAGACTTGAAGACATCACTTTGGGCTCTGGGAAATTGAGATGGATATTTTTCACACTTTTGACTTTTCATGGAATAAACGATTAATTGATCAATTGTTAAAATAATCAGCAGATTAATCCATATTGAAAATAATCATTAGTTGCAGCCCTATGAAGTAATTATCAAAAAGAGAAACCAATGTTATAACTGCACATAACCTTGATTTGACCTCGACTGTCAGTTGGTTAAAAGAAGTTGACGTTGCTATGTGCCAGAAAAAGCTGCGCAGCTTATTTTCACTATCGACCGGTAGAATATGTGCACTAATAGACAGGCCTTTCGGTCATGTTCTTTGCTCTCCGCATTTAAAGGATTCTCATTACCACTATCTCACCTCCAGTCAAATATGTAAATGAAATAATTTGGCTCGCAGTGTGAAGTAAAAATACACCTGCACCATAAGGTGCCAGCCGAGTCCCTCTGACTTCTCATTTGATCTTTGTCAGGGGGGGAATATGATTAGTATCACCTGCACTGCTATCAGATTATAATCACATCGTCATCAGATTGACTTCAGAACTAATATGATGGAGCACTGTGTGGATTTCATTATCAGTCACATACAGTATATTCATACAGTCTGTTTCAGATGAATGGACTTGACTTAATAAGGTACTAAAGGTGTGTGTTTTTGTGTGTGTGCGGGTTTGTGGTTGTGGGCCAAAGAGACAGTGTATTTTAGAGGAAAATGAATTAGTACAGTATGTGTGTACAAGTCATTGAGTGTATCTGAGTGTATGTGCTTGACAGTTTGTATGCTAAGCAGCAACAGGAGGACTATTGTCAGGAGAAAATAATACATCTCTCTTTCTATGAAATCTAATTTTTTTCCCACAGTGCATCCTATTTTTATGATTGAACGGGCAAAAGATGCTCCACAGATACAGGATGGCAGGGAGCTATGAAAAGGTGAGGGAGCTATTGTCCTATTCCTCATGAATATATATTTTTGATTAAGTTCATCTTTCTGATATTTAAAGTCCTTTGGAGAGAAGCGAAGGAGAGGCTTTTGCTCCTTCGAAGCATTCAGCTTCATGGGCTCTGTCATATCTGCTTTATGAGAAAGCCAATGATTTAGCCCTCTGTTTATTTCAACATGTTTTGCCCCTTGCATCAGGACAGTCTAGCACACTGTATTTCAAAGACACCTCACATTAGAAGCTGTAGGATGATGATAAGAAAATCCTACATTTGCGGTTTGTGTTAATGTTAACTTCACTTTTTTAAGAGTTGAAACTGACTTTCTCTTCAGCCGTTCCTGAATATCTGTAAGGATAACTTGTGATAAGCTCAGTAGAAAGACCCACAGATGTTGGTTGCAGTGTTTCCCTCAGAAATTTTTTCCAGGCCAGTGGTACACTCCGAAAACCTTTAACAGACCTGGCACGTGCGATGAATTATTGCTGTGGTTGGCTTCAGTCAGATTGCACACTTGGTGGTCTGCAGTTTATTTTCATTCAAATTTAAAACAAAGTGAACATAACATGGAGAGAATGACATAACAAGCTGTATTTATTTGCAAAACAGTAGTACATCGTAAGCAGAGTGTGCATGATTCACTGCTGCACTTTCTTTCTTGACTTTGAGAAACATCACAGCTGCACTGTAGCTCAATAAAGAAGCTAAAGCCTGATTTATGCATCTGCGTCGGCCGCACCTGTAGCCCTCGCTGTAAGCTAAGCAAGTGACCCAAGCTGTTGAGAGTCTTACTATCTGTGTCCGCATTGCTCTGCTGAGTTGACTTCCAGGATGAGTTCTTCATTACCATAAACAATTGCGAGTGCAGCTGAGCAGTTTGTGTTGGAGTTGGAGCTGATAAAACCTAAAATATAAGATACTCTTACATCAGGAATTGCAACGCAGAAGGGGGAAAAGTCATCGGAGGAGATGGTCTGTACGACCAATGAACTGTTTAAGGCAGAGAGAGGGTGAATTTTGGAAATGCGAGTCTACCAAGCAGATCCATGACAGTTGTTGGACGTGACATACAGTTATATTTCTGGGGAGGTGCTTGTCAAGCCCCTGTACACTATAGCTGTAGGTACAGTACGACGTAGCTTTGATGCAGAAGCATAAATCAGGCTGAAGTTACGCCCCTTCCGCAGGACCCCATGCAACTTTATTTACAGTAGTCTCTCTTTTGCTTGTTGGACTTCAGTCTATGATTGCTGCTCTACAACAGTGGATAAGTTCTTGTGAGCATCACACAACTTCCACTAAAATGCTTCTCGGAATCTGCTCAGTGACTTTGAGAGTGTATTTAGACATTGTTTTCAAAATACTAAAAATATTCATAGTAAACAGAGCTTCTAATCCAAATTACTAAAAAAAGGCTTTTATTTGACCTGAAATAGCTTAAGTCCAGCAGCACTGCATTGTGTCTCCTCCAGGGGAATTCAGGCCTTGTCTCACATTAGGCCTAATTAATTAGCACTTTGTTATGGTATAAATCCCTAATGGAAGCCCACTGACCTTGGAGTTATTTTCAGTGCTCAGAAGGCAAAGGTAGCTCTCTTCTGGGTATGTTTAAAATGGATTGTTTTTTTGTTTGTTTTTTTCTGTTTTGTTTTGCACTGCTCTATCTGTGTGTGATTATGTATGTGGATGTCACTCATTAGCATTGTGTGGGCAGATTGATTGTGCGAGGTGTTGGGTTAAATGATGAGTGAAGGCTAACAGAAAAGCTTGATTATGCACAACATGTAATTGCAAAGCTTTCATCATATTATTATTAAAATTGTGGATTTAAGCAGACGACAGACTGGCAATATGTCATTAAGCGCCAAATGCCAAGGCCTCGGCCCTTTTTTAGGGAAACAAATAATAATTTTAGACAATAATTTTTTATTCCTCATTGAGGTAGAAGTGTAAAATCTTTTCTAATGACAATGAAAATGAATTATTAATGAACTATCTTTCTAATTATGTTTCCATCTTACTTTTATAGGAATTATTACATATCTTACTGAAAAGAAATGAATAGGAACAGACACATAGACAGACATTACCAATAATGTCTATTGTATTGTGTACAAGCGGAGATGTGCAAGCTGTTTACTGACTGCCTGTGAGCGCTCACGCTGGGAGTTGAACCTCCAGGTAAAGCAACAGAAGCAGAAGCTGCTATTGAAACCTCCACGTGGAGAAGAGTCAGGGAGAGCACTGTGGCGGACGGCAGGTCACCTTCTGGTCAACTCTAGAGTAGGAGGGTAGGGAAGGGAAAGTGCTGGGAGGCCAATGGGGTGCCACGGTGCTTTCTGGCTGGTGAAGGGTTCCACTGGGGGCCTGTTTCTCTTTTTGGGCTCTGCAGTGGGAATCCAAGGGCGTCAGGTCATTTCCCGGCCAGTAGATGTCAGTGTTGCAGATAGAGGTTAATCTGTCAGTTACTTGGGAACTAAGCCATTAGCTAATAGCAACTGCCTGAGCTGTTAACTGATCTCTAAACTAAAAGCACAATAATAAAGATGGGCAAAGTTAATGTTTTTGATGTGTCTTGCCTGTTTTTAGGCAGGCAAAGCGGACAAATATTTGACATAGTGTGTTTTGGTCATTCATGAACTAATTCTGGGAGTTTTCTTTTGGTTTTGTACTGTTGTTTTACCTGAAAGTCTGTAGCAAGTTATTTGTTTTCCCCAAAAAGGTTGCAAGCCAAAGTTCCTGGATGTACTGATAATGCATTGCTAATAATGCGGCATAGGTAATTGTTGTTTACAACCGTCTTTAACAAGAATTGAAATGTCACAATTGGTGCCCATCTGTCCTCCCATGAGCAGAATGTTTTCTTGCTCTATTATTACCACCTGCAAATTTTTCTCTTTTAAATGCCAGCATGGTATTCTACTTTCCTGACGCAAGCAAATAAATAATTTTAAAAATCAATAAAAATCTGCAAAATACAAATTAGTACAGACTTCTCAGTGCTGTGTAACATAATACAATAGTAAAATTAGCCATTATTAAAAAAAAAACATTTTGTATTTTTTTTATTTACTGTGTTGAAACTGACAGTTTAAATATGTAGTTAATAAATTATTAGTGAGGGCAATTTTAGCATTGCACCCTTACAAGCAAAAGTAGAACAGATGAGTCCTAAAAAGGGAAGCCATTCTTTTTCTAAAAAAAAATTACCTGAATACTCCCATTTGTTGAATGCATACAGATTAGGATGCAACTGGCCAGTTACTGTTTTGAAAGTCGAGCACAGTCCCTGCCATATGTCAAGCAATTCTGATCATAAACATTTTAGAAGATCTCTCCAAGTTTCCACATTTTTTCATATCAGTTAAAAAACCGCCGTCCTGAAGCGTGAACTAAATAGAAGTGGAGCAGGCATTCATTTTTGGACCTGCGCCCTCCATGATAGCTGCTTTTTTGCGTTTGTCTCTGCTAGGCTGCTGCATGCTAGGTTTCCAGGTGTGGGTGCATTGCACTAGAAAGCAACAAAAATGTTTCACAACCTCTCAATATATAGAAAAATGCAAACATTTTATGTTAAAAATTAAGTTCTTTCAATAATTTGTCTTAATTCCTCGTCAAGTCTCAAGTCATGAATATTTAGTCAAAGTTGTGGCTTTTTCGGTGCTAGTCCAGCAAGTTAGTGCCATGTCTTAAGTCTGACTGGAGCCTAGTCACGTAACTCTACTGTAGGGACCATCATACTGTAAATGCTGTGCAGGTGAAAGAGGACTGTGCTCCTTTTGAGATCTGTGGTTTCTCTTTGCCCTCCTCATTGCTCCCCAGCTACATTTGTAAAGATAGCCTGTAATTTATAAGATGTGTTACTAATGGATCTTTATGCTTCAGCCAGCCACCCTGGCCTAATTATTTTCTCTCGCTGCCAGACACTGTGTGCGAGCATACGATGGAGAGGCAAACTGAGTTAGAGGGTCTGATTGAGTCTTTAGCAGAAACCTTTGCCTTCAAGCAAAAAGCATCTTTTACAATCTGACGGGTGCACTCCCTGACAAGTCGGCTGGTGTCACCTTGACGGAGGAATATACAGACATCAAAAGACTCACAGCTGCAGATAATGGCTTCTCTGTGTCCAAGAGAATATGGATCAAATCAAACAAGAAAAAGCACTTAAATATATCCCACAAATCTTTTGATCAGCAAAGAGAGCAGAATAAAAAATCCTCTCTGCTTTTAAAATCTCAAAAGGTTGATGTGGTATGAGAAAAATGTTCGTGCTACTTGTATCACATCAGTAGAACCGAGATTTTTGTCTTGTTACTGATAGTATTCAGATAAAGAAGTGGAGTTCTTGCACTATGAATTCCTCTAGAGAGCAACGTTTAGTTAAATGCTTGTGATGTAAAATATTCAATAGTGAAGATGCCTGCGAACGAGGAAGCTTTCACTCAGACAATACTATCCTTAGCCTGTAGAAACAGTCCTACAAGGGTCTCAAGTGTGAAAATCCCT
>JAQFJA010000001.1:7655743-7667220 GCA_029874485.1 Naso brachycentron
CGAAGTTTTACCCCCCCCCCCCCCCTTATTTTTTCTTTCTTTTTTAGTTTTTCTTTTGCACCCGGGAGTATAACTACATAAAACAGGATTTTCTCCATATAAGCTGTAGGGAAACCTTGTTGTATATTCTGAAATCACAATAGTTCAGTGTCCTAAAAAGCCACTTTATGTCCAATTGGCTAGAGTTTGTTTCTTGGTTAGTGTCAGACTTAGAGAGTTGGTTAGATGGTTAGGTTAGAGAAAAAAAAATGTCAGGGTCAGAGCCAGTCAGAGGCTGAGTAAGGGCAGAAATAGTGTTGGAGCAACATCAGAACAGCACACAAAACCAGAACATGTTTCATGAAGAGGTTGTCTACAGCACAAACAAATTTGCTGAAAATGTCATGGCCGGAGTATGCCACAAACAACCATTAAAAAACCGTGCCTACTGTGCAATGAGTGCAGCTTAGTAGGCGAACAGATAATTTTTTTCTGCTAATTTTTGCCCATGGAAAACCTTGCCTGTTGTGCCAACTTTTATTACACTGAGCTAACTTTCTGTTTTTCCTTTTTTTTTGTTACATTTCAATAAAGGGAAACAATTTTTCAGTCTTTATTGTGTATCTAATAAATTCAAATATTATTATTATTTTCTCCCAGTCATTTAGGGTGATGTGTGTCATGGCCCAACAAATTTTTCTTAATTTCTGATTGTTTAAGTCAGTCAAAGGCATTTTAAGTAAACACCCTGTTTATTTGTTTGTTTGTGTTTAGCTAAATTACCCACTACAGAATAAAAATAAATAATAAAATATACATAAATAAAAAAATAAAACTGCTTAAGGACATTAAAAGAGTTGAAATGGAATTGCCAGAATTAAATCTTTTTCTTTAAAAGATTTTCAAATTTTCCAAAATAGCTTATTATTTATATGCAGCAATTTGTATTTATCACAAGTGGCACTTGTGAGCATATTGCTCAAATCATATGAAAATCACCTTTTTGCTGTGGGTTGCGCAGACCAATACATCAATTAATTTCACTGGCATTTTAACTCTATTTAAGAAATAACCTCTTGTTTGGATCATTTGGCTCGATAAACTATTTTTTTGTGTAGCCTGGTGAAATGTAAATGACACAGGACACAAAACTGTGTTTTTACTTTGAGAATATGAGATTAATATTAATTGTTAGAGTATCCAATAATTGGCTTAACAAAGATCTTCAATACACGCCCAGCTCAGAATCCTGCATGGGTCCATTTTTTAAAACCCTCACTTGCCCATACCCATAAAGCTCTGTACCAGAACCGACCTGTCATTATGTCTGAGACGGAGCCGCACCCGCCCGTACTCGATAAAAAAAGCCCCTTGACCTGACCTGTACCCGTGATTAAATACACACACACACACAGACACGCACACAGGCTGCAGTCACTCACATTGAAGTGGAACGAGATGAAATCCTCTCCCTTGATGCTAGCGTAGTGCTCGTCGATGATCCTGACGTACTCCCGTTCATAGCCTAGCCACCTCTTACCACACTGGTTTAGCTGAGACGCAGCCTGCTATGCATAGCTCAGTGCATGTTCATGGTAAAAACTTCTGCTCCACAGCACTCTAATATTATAACAGACTTATCCCAAAGCCACAAGCTGGTATTCTCTTCTGGCCAATTTTGCCTTAATGTCATCCATTTTGATCTAACACTACGAAGTACAAACTGGCAGCAGCTAGCGGCTGGCTGCATCTCTGTCGGATCAGTGATGAAATTGATGTCAAGGAGGTCAAGGGCCACCGTTTGTCAGTGACTTTCAGAATAAAAGTAATTTTGGCTGAATAATATAATAGTAATTTATTTATTATTTATTTATTTTGCACATCTTTTTAATTTGTTTTATTCTGAAAACAAAAAAAATATGTTTTTGTTCACACTTGCTACCGGACTGCATGTAGTTCATTTTCACCCATGCCCGTATCTGTGAATTTATTATGTATATTTTTTCACCCGCTGCACAGCCTTTTTGCGGGATACCCGTTAGTTACCCATTGGTACCCGACCCGTTGCAGGACTCTGGCACCTGGTAAACAGCTAATTCTTTGCCCTTTTGTCTTTGCCTTCATCTTGTTTTGTCAAACAGCATCTGCAGCATTACATGACTTTTGGCCACAAACACCAACACCTAGGACTTAAGCTGGACATTTATTTGAGCACAAGGACTACCTAGTTTGTTTGCCAACTGGACAATTCCACATTTTATGATTCATTTAGCAAGTATGATCACTCGCTCAAGGTGTTATTCAATAAGTCACAAAGCCAGTGTATATCATACAAAAAAATATGGGTCTTTGTTAATATCTGGTCAAAACTAATAAATAAAGAATTAGCATAATGAGCATAATGTAAATTTCCATCATTTTAATTTGATAAATTTATAAATTCTTCATTTTCAACACCACACTTAATAGCAAGGATTAATTTTGCATTTCCTAAAAGAATACGACTGCATTAAACCCGGGAAACTTGAAATCTAGGCCTGCCTCTAATACAGTACTGCCTCATGCAAAGGCCCAGTGCTCTCTGCAGATGTGGTAAATAAAAGCGATTAATAGATACATTGTATTTTACTACAGCTGCTGAAAAGGGAGCTGGAAAGCCTCATTCTAAGTTGGCAAAGTTACATACAAGCATTAGGGATATTTACCTATGAAGAGAGGGAGCCTGTAAGTCCTGCTCAAGTCCTTATTCTCATCTTCCTCATCAATTGTTTGCCACTTACAGGCCAGTGTAGTGTTTGCTCATATCTCGCACTACCTGGCCTCTCTGCTGTATTTTAAAACTGCTGGGATCCAATCGATCTTTTTCTGGCAAAAGGATTTTTTGCCCGTGTGCAGTTACATATTGGGTCATCTCCATTTTCCTGTTAGGTCATTCAGAGGAAAATGATGCAGTGGCTTGGGAAAGATACGGATGATATGAGAGCAGGAGAATGTGAATTTCCTTTGTTTTTTTCACAGTCTGTGAGAAACAAATACACTCACATTCACCCTTATCCATACACTAAATGGTATGTGCACTCACAAGAAAATTATAAATGGCTGCTGCATGCTGATGTTGTTTGGGATCATGGTTTACATGTCTTGGGATTTACAAAGTGAAGTGATCTTCCTTAGACAGCTATCACTCCCTCCTCTGAAAGATCCATGAGCATCTGGGAGTTCATTTCAGCTCAAGATGTTTTTTACCAGTGTATGTCCAATTCTGTGGAATCACAGTTTTCCTGACTTTGACTTTGGCCAATAAAGCAACATCTGGGTTGGTTACCAAGGAACTACATTTACAGCTACTTGCTGATGAAATAAAAGGCAGGTAGCATTAGCATTTAATGACCAGGATGTCAATAAAAATAAAATGCCTAGGGGGTGCCGAAGATCAACTTCATTGAGTCAGTGGGAAAATTCTGTACGTTTAGAAAGATTATATTACATGCACTATATACAATGCACACACACACGCACACACACACACACACATTAACATAAGATATACTACCATTCTCACTTTTAAATAATTTATTTACTTACATGCAAAATCCTATAAATAATCCCACAGCGAAAACTGGTTCAGAGAAACCCCATCTATAGCATATGTAGGTGTCAACATCTGTGAACCATTAATCTCACACAAACAATTAAAAAAAAAGTTAAATAAATAAAAAAAATAAAAACGTGAGTTTTGTTTAATTGAACTACAGAAAGAGCAATTTACATTTGTAATCCTTTCCTTCTTTCTCTCTCCCCCGTGTGTCCCGCACAGCGCCCCCAATGATCCGGCTGTCAGTGAACGACACGGTGGTGGTGGATCCAGGGCAGGATGTACTCTTAACCTGCGAGGTCACTGCCGGTTTCCCCCTCCCCACAGTGATGTGGTCACGATACCCGGGACCCCTCCCCCTCAGTGCCCAAGTTCGAGGACCAACGCTGATTTTACGGGCCGTCACACCGGCCGACGCAGGCTTCTACAACTGCACAGCTGTCAATAACGTGGGCAACCCTGCCCGCAAGAACGTCAATCTCATTGTCAGGAGTAAGTGTTTGTTTTGTGTGTGTGTGTGTGTGTGTGTGTGTGTGTTTGATCCCAAATGACGGAAGAACAGAAGGTGGGAAAGTCCTCGTTGGGCAGGGGTGTTGATGAGGCTATGAGAGGCTGATGGCGTTATCCCCACCCAGCTTCTGGTGCTGGTTTGGTTGCAAAGTGCGTGAATCTAACGTGACATATTATGTTGTACTCATCCAACAACAAATTAGGCTCCTAATTATCAGCTTTAAAACTGGAAATAAAGTGTGTAATTTGTTATTCATTCATTTAGGCCTATTGTGAAATCATTCCATGTTTTTTCTTGACTTGTACTATCAAAGAGGCTGTAAGCAACAGATTATAAAAGCACACTAATTTTCATTTATTACAAAGCAAACACACACACACACACAATACCTGTCTTAGTATGTTTGAAAATATTTGATTAAACTCACAGTATTTTTCATTTCAAAATTGCCATCTGTTCCCTTGCTAGCTTTAGCATGCAAATATATTCATGTGTGCATGTACTGTATGTATTTGTGTGGTGTGCGACACATGAGCTGTTGATCCATCATTACAGAGATCTGACATGACTCTGGTTAGAATAGGTGGGTTAAGTATTGCACTTTTGTTAATTCCCCTGCCTTTAAAACACAAGCCTTCCATTCTCCCTCTCTTGCGGCTATTTTTAGCCCCTTTAATCATCTCTATTCACTCCAATTAGTCAGACTGGAGTGGAAGCAATTAGGGACGATCTCTTCTGTTAGTTAACACTGTAGAGAGTGTATGCTGGATGTGTTTCTCCTGTTCGCTTAATGGGCCTGAACGCATCGTCACACCAGCACAGGTGGCAAGATGGTGAATGAGACACACACACATACACACACACACACACGCACATCCGTAGAAACAGTTGGGTGACACAATTGCACATGCACATGGATGCACACACACCCACAGAATCTCACATTACACACATACACCATATTGTCTCCACTAACCAGGTGAAGTTGAGGGATCATGTTAACCATATGGTCGCTGCTTCACATCCACTCCGCCCATGTATCTTGTTAACAAACTCGGAAGGAGTTTAAATCAAGCTCTCCTCTCCTCCTCACCGCCTGTCTCTCCCTTAGTTAGAAAATAGAGAGCTGTTTTGTATTCAACATGGAAATCTGTTGGGGAAATGCAGCCTTTGAAATCGAAAATTAAATGTGGCAGTGTGAGAGTTACTCTTTGTCGTTGATTTTGTTCTCCCCCTCCTCTTCATCCCCCTGTTATTTTACTCTCTATCTTGCTTCTTTTGTCTCTCCTTCCTTTACAATTTGCTTCTTCCTCTCTCTCTTTCTTTCTTTCTTCTTCAATTTCCTTTTTCTCTGGTTTCTTTTTGTCATTCTGCCCCTCCTCACGCCTCACCAACTGTCGCAAACTCTTCTACTGCTCTGTGTTAGCCGTCTTCCCCCTCCATGCACTTTAAAATAAAATTTAGCTGCCATTTTTGTTACTTGCTCTTTCTCCTTCACCCTCACCGCTGTATCAATTTTGTCTTTTTTTCATTGCATGGGCATTTTTGCTCTTATTTGATAGTGACAGCTAAAGAGGCAGACAGTGTGTGACAAGCAACAACAGTCTCAGGCTAGAATCATCATTCCTTAAACTTGTTTCATCTCCTTTGTTAAAATGAAATTTATTTCACATAAGCATTTTTTAACAAACTTTATTGGCATGACATACATGATTTGCAAAGATAGGATATCAAAATAAAACCATCTTCTGAATTTATGTTAAGATAATCGCTACTCAGCAGGCAGATCCGGTACATGTTAGTTTTTAAAATAGATTACAAGTCACTTAAGTAAGGTGCTTTCCATCTAAAAAGATCATTCAGAGTGAGATGAAATAGAAATTGAAGGAGAAAACCAAGTCAATTTGCTAGTATGTGTAAGAGCAAATAAAGGTCAATTGAACTGAATATATTTATTGCAAAAATACCGTGTTTTTTTAATTAATTCTTCAGTGCATTTGGGACCTTAATCCATTGTTTCTTAGTGAACAGTGTTAATTTTTTTTGCTGGTGAAGTCCTTCATGAATTGTTTTGAAGACTTCAGACATCCCTCGGTACCATCATTTTAACCTTTTCTTGTCTCCTCCTCCTTACCTCGCTACCAATACACTCAGCAATGAGCAACCTGACCTTCCAGATTACACCAGACTCCAACAAGGACAGTGAGACCATCCAAATGGGTCGGGACCTCAAGCTGTCGTGCCACGTTGATGCAACACCACAGGACAAGGTAAACTACACCTGGTACAAGAATGGTGCGCCTGTCTTCAACTCGGACAGTCTGATCCTGTTACGCAGTGACCCAGACATGGCGCCTGGTACCAGCAGCTTGGAAATCGTGGACATGAAGTTCAGGGATTTGGCAACCTACAGCTGTGTGGCGAACTTTCCAGGGAGCAGGGTGCCTGAGCTCCGTGTGGATGTCAACATCTCTCAGAACAGCGGTGAGGTTTTCCTTTTCTTTTTTATTTTGCATTTCTGTCAGACTAAGACAACTTTCCATGACTTTCGAATTGCCAGTCAGTTAGATTGAAATAGCAAACTTGCACTGTCAAAAGCAAAAATCCTTTTTGAATCATTGAATTGCAACAGATCATTACAAATGAATATGCTTTTTATTCCCACACCCACATATTATTTGAAGTTTTAACAAAAAGTCAGAATCTTAATGCAGTATTCTCTGTAACTATCTGTCTGTGTATGCACCTCATCCTCCTGTTTCTCTTTTCTCTAATCTGTGATTTTGAAGTCACATCCACCTCAGTCCTTTTCATTCATTTGTACTTGTCTTCTGCGTTCAAGTATTTATTCGTTCCCATTCACTTTTTAGAAAAGTAAAAGTAAAACGAATTATCTCTGAAAAGTTTTCTCAAGGTTTTCCTTTTTAGTTAACATACAAATGTATTTGTACGGTTTGGTTTGGTTGTTTGTTTGTTTGTCAGCAGGATTATGAATAAACTATTCGCTCAGCTTTCACGAACCTTTGTGGAGAGGTGACGCATGGGCCGAGAAAAAAGCCATTAAATTTTTTAGAGGATTTTAATCATGAATCACATTATACAAATTATTTTTCTCTTTCGAATGCCCTTCCTACAGTTTGATGATGAGGTCTCACTGTCATTAATAGTCATATAGAAGGAGCAGATGCACTTTGAAAGATTTAAATGTGCATGTTATATTTTGTTTAATATAAAAAAACACATTATTATATAAAGCAAACCATGTATGTCTTAATGTCCGGAATCTTGAAATTTAAACTTGTCACACAACTAATTTTACTTTTACTCACACCCAAATGTAAAATTCTAATAATTTTGGAAAATAAGCAGCCATACTGGTTAATGATTCCACTTACAGATTTAAATATGATCGAAAATAGCTTTCTGAGTACCACATTAATTGAGTTATAATATTCTAAAATGGTGTTATTATATTTCAATCAATTTAAGCGCTGCTACAAGCAACAAAATATGTATTATTTTTTCTTTGGTTATTATTCTTTTTCAAAAACAATCTAAATTATTATTATTATAATTGTAGCGGTTTTATTGTTAAGATAAGAAAATAAAACCATGTATTCCCTTCTCTTTCTGTCTGCTTCTCCCTCCCTCAGTCTCTCCTCCGGTGCTTTCAGTACCAGCAGGAAGTCAGGTGGTCAGTGTGCGAGAAGGAAATGATGCTGAGCTGGTGTGCTTGTTGTTAGATGGCAAACCACGTCCACCTATACTGTGGTCACGGACAGAAAAGGACCTGCTGATGCCTTCAGGAAAGACCGTGGTGGAGACACCTGATGGCCGCCTGAGGCTAAAGAACGTCAGTCGGGACATGATGGGGCTATACCGATGCCAGACGGCTCCATACAACGGGCTTAACATCAAACGCAGAGAGGCACAAGTCCAACTCAATGTGCAGTGTAAGTGTGGATCAGATCATCATCACCCAACCTTACTACAACAAACAAACAAATCCATTGTTTAGATTAAACAATAGAAGGCTAGCTCTGCTTTTTTAGAGTGTGTGTGCCATTTCTCGCTGTAAAGTGTGGTGTAAATAAGCCCAGAAAGGTCACGACTGTGTATCAAGGCTATTGTTGTTGCATCTTGTCTACCACAAACATCAGACCGAACAATATGAAACTTTAATGATCCCCTTGGCAACAGTAGCAGCAAACAGTCAGCAGTAGTAGTAACGTCAGGAGTCCAAAGAAAAATGTATCATAAATAAAAATAAAAGAAAGAAAAAAAACAAACAACAACAAAAAAAACTGAACTTCAGAACGAGAATATATGCTGCAGCAGTGTTTACAATGCTTAGTTAAAGAATAAAAATTATAGCAAAGGAGCATGGTACCAGTGGAGAGGAAATGTTTGGTCAGCATCGTGTTTAATAAAAGAACACAATTTACCAAATGGTACCTTTGCATAGACCTCCACAGGCTATGAAAAGTCTTTGTTGGGTTGGGAATAGAGCTCCATCAAACCCTCGCTCTTCTTTTTCCCCCTACATTCAGTGGCATAATATTCACAATTTGGTCAAATCTATGTACGCTACAGACAGATATGGAAATGCAAGGTAATGTAAAGAGTGTATAAAAGAGAGTAAAATGAAATGAGGACACACCTCTATGGCTTAAAGGCTGCATTTGCTAAATCTACCCCGCTTTGCATTGTGAGCATTCCAATGGGTTATTATAAAACTCACAGAGAAGGAGATTTGAGAAAGGATGAGGATCTGTCTTGCTAAAGTAACACATACTTTCAATACCTTCTCCCACGCGGTTACCTACTTTTACTTACTTCTGCAATTCTTGAATTACCTAGAAATCCCACTACTGTTCTGTCTGTTGCTCATCTGCCTGCACACTGTGGAAACTGAGCACGTGGAGAGAGTGTACCGTGAATTCCAAATCTGATTTAGATTTGTCTGGAAACATACATTTAGAGCTTGTCATCAGCAGCAGCAGCATAGGGACCCTGCAGACTGTCCTTATGTGAGTGACAGTGTTGTCGTTCATATGGTACATTGGAACCAATGAGTAAAAGAAACCCCAAAACCTTCAGAAAATGATCCGTACAGAGGGCTCTGGTCAAGTCTAAGCTTCCCAGTGACACTACAAGCATATAAACTATTGAGGCGACAAAAATCCAAATATTGAAGTTGTAGTGCTCATTCAGAAAGCTTCATTTGTTCTGGATGGAGGAATTAATGGACATCTGTCCCACTGTGCAGCCATAGAGTTTAATGTTTGTTATCACTGGTACAAATGGTTGAAGCTTGCACTGCAATTTATCATTGCATTGGCAAGTCATAAGTGCTTGTTTATTCAATACATAAATGCTAACAGGAATTAAGTATTCAGGTCAACCCCTTCAGCACAGTCCCAGTGGGCCCGGTTTACAAGTTAAAGTTAAAAGACTACTATTATCTAAAGTGATGGAATGTACAAGATATCAGAAAACATGAGGATGCAACAAACAAGAACAGTGAATCTAAAACACGCGAAAAGCACTTTGGCTCAAAAAGATAAATTAAAGAGCCCTGTATTTATCAAGCAATTAGAGTATGAAATGTGTTCTTTTTGAGCCCAGATTCTCAGTGCAACTAATATTTTGATCTTACTTTTACAGACAAATGCATTTGATCAGATTTCTTAAGAAAGTTCAATCCCTCTAGTTAATGATATTTTGGAGCCTCCTCATATGTTCCTTTCTGCAATAGTTGAGTTATTTGTTGCCAGTCAAATAAAACTGCAATAGAGTAATTCATCTTAAAAATACATCCTAGACAAAATCACTAAAAGTTTTTTTATTGTAGGGTATTGTAAGAAAAAAAAGTTAAAGTTAAAAACAGGGCCAACCATGCATTTTTCTAGGAGTTATTGGCCAGGTAGGACCAATAACCCACTCTGACATTCTTGATAAAAACACGCCCAAATCAGTACTTTCTCCTTTCCTCTCTTCAAGAAGGATTTACAGGCCTTGCTAATGCAGGCGGGGCGGAAGGGCAACACTTTGTGAGCTCTGCTGTCCACACTGGCCAAGTCTGATTAATGGACCAGGTGGCCACCCCACTCTGGACAGAAAAAGAGACAGAGAAATGACACAGATACATGAGCAGGACCGAGGAAGAGCGGGAGAGAGAGGGAGAGGGTTAAGAGAGTGCTTGAAACAGGGAAACAGGGGTAGGAGTGGTGGTGAAAGAGGGGAGAGAAGAGAAAGAATTGAAGATTAGAAGTTAAGAAACATGGAAAAGACACAAATACAAAATCAGATAGAGAAACCCAAAAAATAAGGAGGATTACTGATTAGCTACTGCCAACAAAAGTGAGGAAATACACATCTTTTTTTCTCTTTTTTATGCCCAATTTATCTCATTTTGCTTGAGTTTGTTTATTTTATCAGGTTTGTTTTGCCTTCTTTAGCACTGTTGATCGATGTGAGGGAACAACACCATCATTTTTTATGGCGGATATAATTAAGTGGATACACAAATTCTTGCCACTCTCGCCTCTCCCACTTCCTCTGTTCGCCTTGTATCCCTTCTTACTTGCCCATTCTCTCCCCTTGAGAGCTGGCTGTTCTTCCTCATTGCCATTCTCATCATCATCAATCAGCTAACCGCTGGCCATGAGAGAGGACCTCTGTGTCTCGTCATTCCCTCTCTGCATCCTGCATTCTCGCGTTCTCTCCCCACCTCGCATACTCAATCATCGAGTTCTCTAACTTTCACGCGGCACTTTCCCTGTCATTTGTCTTCTTCATTGTCTTCTTCTTTAAGGGCTGTTTCTCTCTGCCTTCATCCCACCTTACTCCTCCTCCCCCTCACCTCCTCCATCTCTCAGTCTCATGTATATTGATTTTCTCTTTGTGTAATGTAAATGTTTGGCTTGGTCAGTGTTGCATTTCCGGATGGAATCCACTTTGCATTCTCTAAGACAGATTGTGATAGTGTGTTTACATGGATGATGGTCTCCTGACCATGACGCATTACGTTATGTTGCTGTGAATTTAAAAAAAAAAAAAAAAAAAAGCTGCAGAGAATTTGAAAAGTTTGGACAAATTGTCATAACCTCAAGACCTTAAAAAGTGAAACATACTTTCAAGCAACTTGTTACATAATAGAATTCTTTGAATACAAAGGCCAGGTAAGGGACTGTAATAACTTGTCTACCAAACTCTACTGGGGATGCAGTGATTTATAAACTGCTCACAAACCAGCTCACATCACACCTCCTCCTCTCCCACTCCCCCCTCCCTACCTCTATCACCACAATTTGCCTGCTTTTTCTTTACCCTTGCCACCTGTTTCCAAAGTCAGATATACATCAGTATGCATAAATGTGTCTATAATCC
>JAQFJA010000001.1:7817746-7829524 GCA_029874485.1 Naso brachycentron
TTTATCACACCGGCGGTGTGGATGGGAATTTTTTTTTAACCGGGGGCCATAAAAGTTCGGTTTCAAAAATACCCGTGCTCGTGTGGACTAAACCTAAAGCTTGTTTGTGTTAGAATTGTTAAAGTCTAACGATTCAGTCAGTTCTCTCTCAAAGGACAGCAAGGACAAAGAGTTCAGTCTACATGTTATCATTAATGCCATGATACCAGTTTTTATCCAATTTACAGTTGAAAAGTCTTTCAGCAGTACAGCTCATCATAGGCAGAGTGACGACAGCCCGTAAGAGTCGATTCATGTTAGGAATATGTCAATCGGGCATACGTCAAGCACCTCAACAAGTGGCAGAAAGGCCCTGTCTGCTGTAACCTTTCTCTTCAGCTGCTGTAAAACACTTCATATTCTGCATCTCCCACAATGATGGCAAACTGTGCGCTAGCGGGTTACATTAATGACTTGTCACCAAAGTTGTCTGAGCGTGGCAAGAAGAAGCAGCAGCTCTCATAAGCCCGTATGTGCCCACCTTAAAGCGAGTGTTCAGTTCCATGATCTGCCTGTCCAGTATATCATTCCATATTTTCTTCAGGTCTACGTTGTCTTTTACCGGTGATGTTTTTCCTGTTGTGCATTCAACCTGTGTATCGCCCAACTTCACTGGTCCTCTTTCCTCTTTTGAGAACCACTGACGTCCCAACTCAGAATGTCATGTTTTTTCATCAGATCATCTGTTGCATTACTTTATCAAAGTCAATGTCTGTATTCTGAATGCAGTGTAGCTGTCCTTGAGACCTTCAATGAGATCAATGCAACCTGTAAATGATATAGTGGAAGACTGCAGGCTTTTAGTGGCATAGTTTCAAACAACTTGTTGAATGTGACTTGTATAAACACAATTTTTTTGGTCTGCATTTGCTAAAGTAGAGAGTCAGCTTCAAGTTTTGTGTGGCCCAGGCTTTCAGAGAATTCAGCCAGGGTCTCCAAAATTGGGCCAAAAAGTGTCAATACCTACTTACTGCACTAACTGCTTCATCGAACATCGCAGGATCTCTCTAGTTCCAAAGGTGGTTTCCCTGGTTGCAACTGTTGCTGGATTTTCATGAATCCAGCATGTCTGTGTGAACCTGTCATGAAACACTGCAGGTTGTTGATGACATTAAAAATGTTAACATGCCAGGGGGCACCTTTGATGCTGTGCACAGGACGAGGTTCGAGCAATGTGAAATACAGTGCACATATGCAGCATGTGGAAACGTTTTCTTTAAAATCACATGCACCCCTCCTTTGTTGCCGGACATAGCTGATGCCCTGTCAAAACGAAATCTGACACACAATGCAGGTTCCAGCGGCAACGGCTCCATTACTTGTAGGATTTTTGCTGATATAGCATTTGCACTCATGTCCCCGGTCTCCAGAAAACCCACAGCCCTTTCTTTTAACATGCTGTTGTGTATGTATCTTATACGGACAGCCACAAGGTTTTGCTTTGATAGCTCTTTACACTTGTCTGCCAAAAGTGAAAAGTACGTGTTTGACTCATCACACAAATCCCTCTTTATTTTTTAAATAAGTAGAGATGTTACAAATTCCAGCATTTCATTCTTGATGTCGGAGGTCATAAGCTTCCCATTTCCCAGCAATTCCTCCAGTTACTGTTTTATTTCTGGGTCATAATTAGACATCAGTTTAAATAATTAAAAAGTTGCCTCTGTTTAGTGGTTCTTTGTTTTCACTGAGCCCACACTATGGGATGTCTTGTTTTGCAGAGAATAAAACAAGGTCGATAACAAATTCAATGTACTTTCTATTCCTTTCCACAAACAACCTGTTGATGGCATCTTTGTTCAGCTGGTTTATAATACTTCCTGTCCACCCGGCCGATGGCTCTGCCTGTATCCCTCGATTCTCCCCGGCGCTGTAGCATGCGCCCTGCTAGCCTCGTCTTTAACACAAAATTGGGAAAGATGTTCTTAGTCTTTCAAGCCAGTTCTTATAAATCGCCCTTCAGTGGCTGCTTTAGGGAAATGGCGACATGCCTTGCAAAACACAACGTCCATTGAAGTGCTGTACTCCCGCCGTGAAAATCTACTCGGCAGAAAAACTCCTCTCCTTGCATCTGGTAGCGGTGTTTGGAAATGAACTGTGTCTGGGCTGGGTCACGGGTTCATCTACGGTGGACAAATCTGATGGCGCTTGAATGTTCTCAGTGGGAGCTAACTCGCACACTACTGCTGCTGCTGATGATGGGAAAAGGGTTGAATTAGCAGTCGCATATGTGTCATTACTTTGGACTACCTCAGGAGAAATTGATGTAGGAGTCAGTGTCTCTGTGGAGAAAGACAGCTGAACTTCATCTGAGCACACATCCTCCAGCTCCAGCTCTTCACGACATCTTTTGGTTACAAACTTTAGCAAACTGCTTAGCTTCTACTTTTTTTTTTTTAATCTTAGTTAGCTAGCTGTGAGTGAGCTTCTCAATGCAGTGTGCAGCTGAACAGCGAGTGAGAGAGGGAGGGGCTGCTCACAAACTGGCATTTGCCTAATGCACTGCCGGTCAAAAAATCTGGCCTATCATCATTAAAATAATTTAGTGAATAAGAAGCAAGAAATCAGATTTCTTCTGTCTTTATTGGTTCCATGGTCAGATAATTGAAACTGTATTCACTAAGTGCTATTCAGTGGAAGATCCATCAATAAGCCTTCTGATTGGGTCTGCCAAGTGGTGGGCCCAGGCCCCACCTTGGCCCACCAACAGCTATGTGGCTGCTAGTATGACCGATGAAAAAGCAGCATGTATCACGATGACAGTTAGCATTTGAGGAAACACTGAATAGATTTGACCAAAAATGTTTGAGAATAGAAAAATTATGAAAAGGAAAGTGGAAACGCCTCTCTACTGACAAGCTTCATACAAAACTACCAGATGTAGACAAGGGTATAAGCAACCATTTGGCAACTATTTCAGATGTCATGGGCACTGTTGCTGCATTCATGCCTTAGTGCCGCCAGAGATTGTGTTAAGTTTAAATTAAAAAAAAGAGCAAGATTATTTTGTGTTTTTTTCCCCTTATAGTATGATGATAATTGGTGAGATGTTTCTCCAGTTCTGCAGAGAAAGAGCTCGCTATGAGACTAGGACAGTCAACAACTGACCTTTTTGAGGACAGGAAGGTAAGAGAAACACGTTTCTGAATGGAGGGGATCTTGTTAAAATAGTAGAAGTAAATTAAGATATATCCAAACACGACGTTCAGTAACTGCATTCAAAAGGTCTTCATCACAGCTCACAGTACAAGTGAAATACAAAAGATTTTCTCCATTAGAATAAGCACTTCAGTGAAACTATTGTGATTTATGGTCAACCAAACTCCTGTTTATGCTAATGGTGCCTGGTTAATGGGGCAGACTTAACAATGTCTATTATCAAGTAATCACAATTTGTTCCCCCAACACTTAACTGGATTGAAAGGTCTGGATTTCTCCAACAAACAGGCCGTGGATTGTAATTAAGCCTGTGAAGTGTCACATTGAAGAGTGAACAACAGGGTAATGGCTGTTATGGCAGCACTCCATTTACAGATGAAGTCTGAACTGGATCATCTCTCGTTACAGCCGGCAGATACTGTAAAAGCAAAACCGAGGCAGGCCTGATGCACAGTTGAAAGGGAATGACATCCTATCTTTTAGCACAAATTAAATCATGCATTATCTGCAGTTCAAGGGAAAATGAAAAACTGACACAAGCTTCAGTCACACGCATTGCCACCACCAGCATGAGCACAATCTATTTAAGTGCAGGACTTGCTGCATGGTTTTTTTTTTTTTGTTAAACGTGAATACCACATGCTCGCATCGTATTGATTTCTATTATTTATGATGGCATAGATATTTTTGTAGTCCTGACCTGATAAATTGTGCATATAAGTAAGGAAACAAACAGACTAGCAAACAGGTCATTTTGTTCTTTTTGGTTGACTCTGCTCATCATGTGATTTTGGTCAATTCCAAACCTAGATTGATGTGAATGAGGTAGATGTACTTACTTAGTTTTGCCTTATGCTGCTTTAAAAAAAACAAAAGAAAAAAAAAGTCCACTTTACCACTGTACCAGATAGAGTGGATGCTGAATGAGAGAAACAAATCCTTGACTGCATATTTAATTTGAAATAAGTATGACAAAGTAAACATTGTGGGCTCTACAGTAGATTTTATTCTCTCCTTGCATTCGCTCCACTGTACTTTCCCATCCTCTCTTCCACTTTTCTGTTGGGGTTTTTCATGTGAAACAAGTTGCTCAACAGCTGTTCTTCTTTGTCTGCAGTCACTCGTGTGCTGCCTCAGTGGGATGCCTGAGTTCATCCCTTGATCTGTCATGTTATCTTCATCCCAACTGCCTGATATTCCCATTGTGTTCCACTGTTAGACAAGCCCTACTTCAACTTGTGTTCCATTTACTTTTCTTCCATTTTTTCTTCACTTTTCCTTTCATGTCTCCATTCTTTTTTTCTTTTTTTCCCAGCTCACCTCGAGCTCTTGCTTTTTCACATTTCTCATCTCTATCTCCTCTTCCCAACCCATGTGTTCATTTAAATCTCCCCCTCCTTTCCCAATCCTCACTGTCTAATAACTCAGTAATGGTAGAGTCGGTCTGCAGAGCCCTGAGCTATCAGATTTTATGACTCTAATTGTTTCTTCTGTTGTCAAGTGAATACAATTTGGCTACAGCAGGGAGCAACATTGAGCAACGATCCCAGACTAATCTCAGACACTCTCAGTGGACACATAGTCAAAAGAGAGAGGGTGAATAACATGATACTTGTGACGGTGAGGATGAGCTTGAGAACAAAAAATAAAAAGGTGACTATTCTTTTGTAGTCTCGTATTCAGGCCGATAACAAAATAAATCAGTCATCACGGGGCTATTACTCGAAGAATTCAGCCATATATCCAGCTTTATCTTCTGCTCTGCCAATCCCCCTTTCTTGTTTTCTCACCATTTTTAATAGAGAGGGATTAACATTTAATATACTCTCCTGTCAGGGATTACGGAACAGGTGACAAATTTTCATTTTGAGCCCACTCCATCAAACAGGATGCATAAAAAACACAACATGCATCCAAATTTGATCTTGAATCACTTGTTGGAAGAAAAAAAATCCAAAATAATATAAACAATTGTGTCTGATGTAAGCTGCTTTTCATTTTAGTGCTACAAGTGGATTAAAGCGATAAACCGTTTTCCCATAGATTCAGCCGAACATGTTTAACTCTAAAAATGTAGCCTTGTCTCCTCTTTGAAAATGCAGCCTACAGGATGTTCACGAAAGATGTGAGCAAATTCATACGCTGTAAAGACTTCCACTGAATGATTTGACTCCTCTGTGCACTGTATAGCATAAACATGACAGACAGAGGGACTAAGTGAATGACAAACATGGTATCATCCTGTTTGTTGTGTGTTAGAAATCGTAACTCTCCAGCAGTCACAGCTCATCAGCAATGTCAGGCCGTATGAAAGAAGCAAACAGCCTCTTGACACCATAAGTGGGGGTTTCACTGCTAGCTATCATAGATAACCACAACACAACACAACCGGGCCGAGCTCTGCTTTCTGCAGGCCAAAGGCTAATTGGTTGGCCTTCAGTCTGTGTTAGTGAAAGGCAGAGTGTGAGGATAATCATAGGCTATCAAAAAGCCTCCAGTTACAGAAACTGAGCTAACTGAGCCATGAATCAGGCTGGATTAGGAATACTTTCCTTCCCTCAACATATTTTTATTACTCTGTATCACTCGACATTCCCTTCAAAAGAACTTGAAATTTAGAGACTCAGACTTGTAACACCACAAATTAAAACAACCAGCATAACAGTTAGGTTTATACTGCCACTGTGTGATTAAATTATTTTCATACATTGGATCAAATATCAGATGTCTCTGATTATAATTTGATTCTCTCTCTCCATTGCCTGTTTATGGAAAGATAAATACACTTCATTAGATTTAACCTGTTTCCCTGCCATTTTTGCCTTTTAACTTTAGGTCATTATTGGCAGCTACAGATAGTTCAAAAGTCTCAGCCCAGATAAGATCACACAAACTACTTTACATTTCTTAAAACTGGGAACACACATTCAGGCTTCTGATGAGGTCATAGGACCACACAATACAACACCCAGTAACTTAAAGAGATGGATTTTGGTTACCTGTACTGTATATTACTTTATGGATGACTTAACTATCTTGTGTGTTGCAGCTTGAAACATTTGCTGATGTCTTTAAGAAAATAATTGCAAAAGGACTGAAGGATAACTTCACTATTTTTGACCTTGGACCCTATTTACAGGGTGTTTCCCATGGACCTGGAACATACAGGCAATAATTTCACTGATCGGTCCAGTATTGAGCTTTCTACATTTTTCCTGCGAGCTCTCGCTGCACTAAAATAGACATTGGGCAATTGTAAATGCATCTGAAAAACAGTGAGACGTATTTTCTGAGACGGGGAAGCTCATGGTGTATTCCTAGTCTCAGTATGCTCTCCTGTGAACTGTGTTGCTTGCCATGACTTGGATATAAGCATTCCCTCTCTACAACAGAGCTAGTGTGGAAGCTTACAGTGCAGTCAGCGAAGTAGTTCCAGTTTGAATGCAACTGTTGTTTCGACAATCTGATTAATACAGACTAGGAATACACCATGAACATCCCCATCTCAGTAAAATACACTTATCGTTGTTTTTACAAAGCATTTACGATTGCCTAATGTACTTTTAATTTAGCACAATGAAAACTCACAGGAAAACTATAGAAAGCTCGATACAGGACCAGTCAGTGAAATTATTGTCTGTATGTTCCAGATCCATGGGAAACATCCCTCACAGAGGGGCTTGCATTGTTTCAAATTTTCATTTGCGAGGTTTGGGTTGCTGAGTAAAATCAGCTGATTTACTTAGTTGGTCGGGAAGCTGATTTATAAGGAACTTCAGACTACTGATGTCGTATGTAGTATTTGTGAAGTCATAAGCCGATCTGTTCTTTGTTCTTTTGATTTTTTTTTCTCTTTCTTTCCTCGTCCTGCCTCTCTGCCTCCTCAAGTCTGCCCCAGCAGTGGAATGTTAGTAGGTGCACTTATAGTTACTTAATTACTAATATCAACAGTAATCTAATAAAGCGCAGCACAGCAAAAACTACTGGATTCTTATAGCGACCGACTCAGGAAGTGAACATATTTTCTCTGGATTTTTGATTTGATTTTTTATTTATGTATTTATTTTTGCTTGGTTGTTGCAATTGATGAACTGAACCAAATTTTTTGGCGTTCATAAACTGAACTGGATTTTTGTTGTGTTTATGTACTTTGGGGTCATGGGATTTTTAGTGTGTTTTGGCGACTGCAAACGAATGAAGTTAAATCTTGTTTTACATTCTGTAATTACTCTCTGAATCATGTTTTTATTTTCTTTAACAAATGAGCCTCAGTGCCCACATAACTAATGCCTCACTGCAGGCCAAGTGGCAATGCCCCTAAAATTACAAATATTAAGGCCTAATTACCACACATGTTGAACAAACATAATTAAACAACTTGTGTGATGATATCATATTATTATAAACACATAATGAAAAAAGAAATAGCAATATGTTCTGTCCGGTTACCATGACTACAGCATTACTGCTGGACACCTGATCTAATTAATGGCTCTATGAAAACGGTGGGTGACATTTGTCAGACTGCTGCACGAGAAGTCTATAATTTTCATTCAGCCCTTACAGTCCCTCATGCTGAACATTACTTTAGAAAACTGGTCAGATATTTGCTCAAATGTACGTGCATACAAGCAGCACATGTCTGTCTGAGTCCAACATGCAGTTTACACAGCATGAGGCTTTTCCACTCTCAGTGCAGACAGGAAATCAAAGAACCAAATAATGGAGTAGGAGCACTTGCTTGTTGCTGAGACACCTAAGGTCAGTACTGTTAGACCAGAGATAAGATGGTTCTCAACCAACCTCAAAATCCTTTGCTAAGCTAAAGCAAACATAATGCCACCAGTTTATCTTTCATTTTAATTTTTAGCATTGGGTCCATCTGTTCTTTGTCTTCCTGAAATGATTTTACTTTATTTCCCTATGTAACATTTTTAAGTAGCAAGTAAACATTCACTCAAAAGTTTATACCAAACTGTAGTGTAACTGTAAATATGTTGATATTAAGCGCTTAAAATTATTTTTTTAACAAATATATTTCCTTCTGTTGGTGTCCATAAATTGAGGCTGGTGTATAATGAACGATAATATTGTAAAACTCAGTTGTAATAACATACATTATGTCCTCATGTTGTTGACAAATACTGATAATTAATAAACCATCATTATATCTGCTAAAAAAGATATAGTGTGCTGTAAACCATTTATAAAACATTAATTCAAAATAAAAAGGGACCCAAAGGGGAGTCAGTTCAAAGGTGTTGCTCAAAAAACCCGATGGATCCAAGCGTCTATGATTTAGGATTCAGAGGTATCTTTATTATTAGTCCAAAACAGAGAAAGAGATGTAATGGTTTGTTCCTTGTTACAGGTACCCACCAATCAGCAAGCGAGTTAGGCAAAAAGGAAAATACCACATAAAGCCTCTCTTATATTTCTTTTGACTAGATCTGAATGTGAGAAACTAATATGAAATGGGATAAAGGGAAAATAATGTGCCAGCATTTCCCTAGAAGATAAAGAGCTAATGTGTCCTTCAATGAGATAAGAGTGTTGGAACAAAGGCCCACAAAAACTGCACTGCTTTAGTCAAAGAGCCTCTCTTTTCAATGAAAAAGCAATATAGAAGATGAGGTGTGGCAGCAGCTGAAATGCATTTCCATTAGGAGCCAACCTCCTTGGCCTCAAAAGTTGGGCTCCTCTATGCTTCTAGGCTTTTATGTGAAAAATAAGTGTGTGTGTGTGTGTGTGTGTGTGTGTGAGAGTGTGTGTGTGTGTGTGTGTGAGAGTGTGTGTGTGTGTGTGTGAGAGTGTGTGTGTGTGTGTGTGTGTGAGTGTGTGTGTGTGTGTGTGAGAGAGAGAGAGACAGACAGAGACAAAGAAATAAACTACTATTTTTCTGAGAACTGGAAGACAGAAGGGAAAAAAACATGTTTAAAAGAAAATACCTCCCAAGAAAACATAGAAAAAGACAGAGAGAGAGACAGAGACAGAAAGAGAGAGACAGAGAGAGAGATAGAGAGAGAGAGAGAGAGAGAGAGTGTGTGTGAAAGAGGACCTGAACGGGAACACTGTGCTTGTGTTACCTCTTTAGATGCTGTGCTGGTTTGTTTAATCCTAAAATCCACACTCGGGTTCATTTCTTGAACTCATCCACCACCTGTAACAAAGGCTGCCCCTCCCTCCACCACAGCCAACCCCACTGTATAACAGGATTTGCCTCCATCAGAGCTGTTTTATCATGACTCAAGCTGTATTACTGAGAGATTAGAGAGAGACTCGGGGATAGAGCCATGAACCTTCCTGCTGGGCGAGCCGGTGAGTTGGCTTGCTTGGCTTTGGGTCAGCCTTTTCCAAAACAACAGAAGGGTGTCTGTGTGGATTCATCTTAGTGGGGGACTGTGTTTCTTGTTCCAAAAGAGAAAAAAGAAAACTTCGTTATAATCCAATTGCTCTGCGAGTCCAAAACGTGCTGAATTGATCTCATTATCAAGCCACAAAGTCTGTAAACTGCTCAGAGTACATACTGTACATTTAGCCTATAATGAACAACCAGTACATCTAGAAAATTAGCTTCCTTTGAGGTTTCTAAGAAAAAGTTCTTAATATTCAAAATAACTGTTATCTTCCTGTGAATTGCTAATCAAAAACTAATCCTTTCTTGTTGTATTTGTGTAGGCCCTCAAATTCTCAATGCATAGTTTTACAGCTGAAACAGTCTGTACATTTAGGCCTACAATTTGAACCATGGCTAAAGCTCGGTTAGGCCATTTATTGGACTACTGTCCTTGTCCCAGTATACAACTGTAGAAGGGAATCGATTTATTTACGGAAAATATATCCAGCTCTGCTACGGTAGGTGGCAATATGCCCTGTTCAGCTGGTTGCTATTGGACCTTCTTCTGGTTAACCTATCAAGCTACCAACAAGTTAGCAACTGGCCAGCAGACTCCATGTTGAACAATAAAAGCATGGACAACTTTACAGCCCTGTACACTTCTTATCTATGCTTTATTTTTGATTCAAATCAGATGCAAACTACCCCTCATGCTTATGGTATTTTTGTTCTCTTCACAGTTTTCTTCTGCAAATTTATGCTGTTTGAATTCTGGGTCAAAGATCATCACAAGGACTACTGATCACAAGCAGAACACTGTATACATTTTAAAAGTCCAGTTTTAGTTGAACTGACACAAAAAAATGACTTTTTCTAACATCATGTAACATACCGAGTGGTTTGACCAAACTATAAACAATAAGTAACAACTGGCCATTCAGTGACTCAGGATGAGCCACTACACCACGTATTGTAAGTTTTGCTATCAAAGCTGAAATTCCAAAATTTACTTAATGATGTCTGTCTTGTGATTATAAAGCAGGAAGTCATGAAGAAATACTGAGTTTGATTATTTCTAATTGTGAGTGTGCTAAGCAAGTTTGCTTGTAGCACCATTCAGCAACATGTCTTTAGGACAAGATATGAATGAAACAAATAGAATACATGTGAAGAGACAACAATAAAATAAGATTTTCAAAAAACACTGAAATAAAACAGATCAAACTAAGACAAAAGGATTTAAAAAACATGATAAAACTGCATTTGATTCCTGTTGTTTTCAATTATAGCTATGTAAGATATATTTGGTAACTTTCTTCTACACCGAACTTTTATCCTGAGGATTTAATTGGAAAACTTAACAAGTCTTTGACTTTGTTTTTTGACAGTGTCTTCTTAATGTTCCTCACTAAGACGCTGCACAAGATTTTCAACCAGCATTGTTTACAGTAACATCACTTCACCAAACATGAAGACAGGATCTGGATCTCTCCGATGAAAGTTTGCGTTTTCTCTTCCTCCTTGGCATATCATAAGGTGTTATTTCGTTTTCTAAAAAGATATCCTAACACAAATGCATTACTCTCTATATTGGGTATTTAGCATGAGATAACAGAATTTGGAATCTGGCGATCAAAATGACCACTCATGGCCTTTCAAGTAGCAATGGAATTCTGGCCCTTCTAGTGTTAAAACTGTTAAACTTGCCTGAGAAACTTTTAAAATTTCACTCACATTTCCTCACTCATGTATATCTCGTTGGTTTAATGTTTGTAACTTTTATGACAAGAAATAATTGGTGATAAAAATAAATCAGCCAGTCTGGTCTTCTTGCCCCTCCTCATCTCTCTACTTTGCTTTTTATCTCTTTCCAGGTGCAATGCGAAAGAGTCAAGCTGATACACGATGGCCACCAGACGGATGTATTTTTGAGGGATTAGAGAATTGGAGAGTTAGAGAGCTTCTCTTTGCAGTTATATGCGTCAATGTGTTTTATTCCTTTAATTTATAAATTAATAGTCTAACATAATTATTTTAACTCCTGTGTAAGCTGAGTGACAACTGACCCTGTTCTATGAAACACATTCACAATATTATTTAAATAGTTCTGCAGTTTAAATCAAGAACACATTGTTATATTAACCCATTGCACTGTTTTAAGATGAGTTCTAAATCACCAAATGACTCATTTGTGTATTTCTTTGCTAAGTATAGACGCATTTCTTTTTTTAAGATGCCATATA
>JAQFJA010000001.1:7929043-7939730 GCA_029874485.1 Naso brachycentron
TCTGTAGCACAACCTCTGGCAGACAAGATATTTCTCACTTCTCAGTGTTCACTGTTTTTCACATTCAGCGCGTCAAGATGTCTTTCTCTCCCTCACTTTTACAAATCTCAAACAGAATTATTCAATCATCGCCCGTGGTTATGAAGACAAAGCAAGAGGCAAAAGGAGAGAGAGCCAAAGAGAGAGGATAGCAGAGACACACAGAGACAGAGAGGCTGTTTATATTTCTTATCTAATTTATTCTTCTAATCAACAGAGCCAGTCTGTGAGGAGGTATGTTGGAAAAAATGCTTTAGCCAGATCAAACACCTGGATAGAGGAGCGTATTTAGTAATTTAAAGCTCTCTCAGTTCAGATGTCTACCTCTGTCTCTGAGAATCAACTTTCTCTTTACAGTATGTCTCAGAAACGCTCGCTTAAAGAGAGGATAATATAAGAAAGCTAAACGAAAAACCTTTTTTCTAGAATGGGTTAAATTTAAACCTTTACATATGATGTAATGTTTGTGATTGTATGGGTGCTTCCAACCCAGGGAGTCAAAAAAGTAAAGTTAAAAAATAATCTCTAAGTTTTCTGCCCCTTCAATGTCAGGGACATTGTGCCCTCAGTGCTCCAGAAAAAAACAAAACAAAACAAAAAACTTTTTACCAGCAGGGGGCAGGAGAGACCCTCATAACTAGCAGCAACAATCCCTAGGCTTCAGAGGAGTCTGGGAATTGACAACACTCCACACTTCTTCATTTCTTTCTTTTTTGTCTTTGCAATCAATGTGGACGAAGACAGAAGCTGAGCACTTAAGATTGAAAGATGGCCATCCTGATTAGACTTCCCTCCGTGTTAAACATTTTCTATAAAGAAACTCTGCACGAAATGCAGGGAATTGATTTTGGAAAGGCTGGTTTCATTTTTCTGCTCAGGTGTATTATCACTTAATCATTAGCTAAACAACAAATCAGTTTGTGTTTTGATAAATAAAGGCTTCCGGATGACACTTTTCCTCTTTTTAGAAAAAGAAAACTTGCTCTTTGTTTCTTTAACTGCAAGTAAAACTAATTTAAAAATCTGTTTAATCATTAGATCAATACATATATGAGCAGAGCAAGCTGTTAACCAAGCTGCTCTTTAGTGTATACAAGCAAGTGTCCATCACAGTTCTACTTTTTTTGCTAACCTAATATTTAAACACAGTGGTGTTGTCTAAAGAAGATGCCACAGTCTTGGATCAAGTGTTCAGTTCACTTTGGAGTGTAACATTGCTTCAAGTATCTCCCCTTAAACCATCTGTCCTCCTGCTTCCATCGCTGCCTTCACACATTCTGATCAGTGCCTGCCCACGGAGTTTGTGTCTGTTGAATCAACAGGCAGGACAGGAGATGTAATGCTGAATTTTGTTTGATAGCGTTTTACATTTTAATTTAGTCTCAGAATAAATTTGGTTTATTCTTCTTTCTGTGCAGACATTAAAAACCCAGTCTAGTCAGTTTTTGGCTTTGAGAAAAGCATATTCAAGTCCACAAATTAGACAACACTGTGATCAAAAGAACACAATGTCAGATTCGTCATTTTTCAAAACTTTTTTTTTTTTGTTAATTTGACAGTCTACAGTGGCCAGTGTGAGTGACAGAGGAGTTAGGAATTAGGCAGAGGGTGGATGACATCCCACAATGCCTGTCAGTCAAGTTCAAAGACACTGGTAGTGCATATCAAGAGCCTCAGCTCACTGTCATCAGCTTCTACAAATAGCTGCCAGTTGGAGTGTGTTACTGCTACTGATCACTACTCCAAACTTCTTATCACGTTCACTCTAATGTTTGATGGCCTTGAGCTTCTGAAATGCTTCCTGTTACTAATAGTCACCAGTATCGCTACTGGCCATCCATCAACCTCCTTAGCAAGAGGTATGGCACTGCAGAGTCCATTGACAGAGGGCCCTGCCTCTGCTTACAGAACCAGGTTTATGACCAAAGTTCAAAGTTTCTTTTATTGCCACACAGCTAAACTGGTGGAATTGATTCAGTACAGGTGGTAACTCCAGCAATACACACATAATACAAACAAAACACACAAAATCAGTGCAACCGTCACAAAGTAAAACTAATTACCTCTAGTGCAACAAAATGAAGACATATGGTTTAACACATGAAGTTTCTACAATTAGACCAGTTTGTGCTAATTCAGCAGCTGTTTGGCTTTTGGGTAGAAGCTTTGATAAAGGTGTTCAATCCTGCCTCCCAGTGACCTGTATCTCCTGACAGAGAGGGGAAGCTGGAAAAGATGGTGAGCTGGGTGGAAAGGGTCAGTCTTAAGTGTAACACAGCTGACAGCCGCATTGCCACTTCACTGGTCCTGAGTTATCCCGAGATCAGACCTGGGAAGGAGCCCTTCATGTCCAAGAGACAGAGCCGTGTTAAGAACATCCCCTTGTTTCAATGCACTCTTAATGCATGCCGTGCACTCAACAACTCAACAATTCAACCTACTAAAACTGGGGATAATAGATGCAATTTTTGTATGCAGTGAGGTCTTGATGTTATTGCCTGGTTGTAGGCAGGGCAGACATTGATATGTTTGTCAGATGAGAGGCAGAGCAAATTCAACAAGAGAACCAGGCAAAGACATCACTTCAAATTTGAAGGCATACTGCTCGATAAAGGAGCTTGTTTGCATGTAGAAACAGCTCCTGTAAGCCATCTTATACTTTATGTTGTTGCACTCAAATTTGTCCAAGTGGTTTTGGTGACCTGCATTGTCTGTAACATTACCAAAAGAAGGATTTTCTTTGATACTGAGATCAGTCTACAAGATATTTTTTCCTGTTAAGATGTTTACTGTGTCAGGTTAGGTGATTAAAGAGTCATAAAATTGTGGTTGAGAGACATGACAATCATTGTTTGCAGTTCATGACGTGTGTGACGTCACCAGCAAGGAAATGCTTGCCACTGACTACTTCTACTATTGACAAGCTGCCGTGGGATGTAAACAAAAAAATGAAACTTGCTAGTCTTAGGGTTAGGGTTAGGTCGTGAGGCATCCTACATGCGGCATCGGTTGTTGTCCATTATGACACACTACGCAAGATGAAAGGAACGATTGTCATACTTGATGCTCATTAATCGCTTCCCAGCATACCTGATGCCTTAAGTCTTCCTGGTTTGGCTACTATCAGGCTGATATCGTGTAGTATGACCTCAGTAGAAGGTTAAAAAACGTAAAGCAACACATAGAATGTTTTATTCTGTTGTATCACTCTTAAATTGTGAGAAACATGAAAAAAGTGCCATAAGAATGAATGGGAAAATGTTGAGAAAGAACTCAAAAAGACCAAAACTCACCCAAGTCTGAGCCCATGTGGCACTGCAATACTTAAACATAGAAACGTAATTAAAACTGGAAAATAGACACAAAATCCTGGACTTTAAGTGTGAAAAAGGGCATTGTGATATCTGCTACAGTTCTCATGAAATCAGAATTTAAGTATCAAGAGATTTTTGGACCATTTTACAGTTTATAATGGGTGTGTATTGCGTGAGATAGAGTGGGTGATGTCATCGTTTGAGTGCAGAAGGAATGAAACCTAATCTAAAAATCTTAGAAAAAAACTCACCAGCAATCCCATATCTTTGGCCAAATCATACATAAACAAATCATATCTGAATATGAAATTTTGTTATGGTTCTGTTGTTGTAGGTTCGGAAGCAGTCAGACTTATACTTTAGGCTTACCAAGGCTCAGTTTGACAAGAGGCCACCACTTTCTCCCATAAGCGGCAATAATAACTGGCGCTTGAAATTTCTGGAAAAAATGTAGGTGGTCCACTTTTTGTCTCTTGCTCTGGCTGCCACATTTTTTAAGTTATCCACATAAAGGTTATGTAACTTTGTTTGGCACTTTCATTGGCATGCTATTCTGGTCGTTTCGTCGATATGACTCACGGTTTTGCCAAAATACCCACTTGTTCGAGGTGTGTGATGATGGTAATTTCTCCGTCTCTGTGAGTTAGATCTGATATTAAAGTGTCAGGTTACAGTTTAACACAGCTGATGATGATTGGCTAATTAAACACACACACACACACACACACACACACACACACTCATATATATCTTTGCGAGGACATATCAAACTAATGTGAACAAAAGCACACACAAAAATTCTGGCTGTGATATCTTTTTGGGCACACGCATTAAAAAATGAATCTGATACACTCAATCACGAGTACTACTACCTGATCTACCACTAGAACTACTTCTATTACCTCTTCTATTACTACTGCTCCTACTACTATTTACAAGTGCTACTCCTATGACTACTGCTAGTACTACTATGACTGCTACTATCACTCCTCTCACTACTACTACTACTTACTATGACCACTACTCTCCTCTTCCTCATCTCTTCTTCATCCTATTCAGCTGTTGAACAGTTTGAGCTCTGTGGAGCTTTGTCTCTGTCCGTCTCTCTCTGGCTGCATCCCTACCTACACTGTCCGGCACAGAGCATCAGGCACACTCAAAATTTCTAAGAGAAATCTTCCTGTTTAGTTACTTTAATGTAACTATCAATTTATGTTATATGTAAATGATTGCCCCCCCCAACACTGAAAAAGAATGTGTATCCTACTCCTGATTTGAGGACTGCAGCTGTCGGAAAGAAAAAGCAGCAAAGGAAGAAGGGCTGTGATGGGGGAAAAGATTACTTATTGGAACATGTCAATGTAAGTCATGTGAGCTATTCAGATTGCAACTTATCAAATTTAGACAAACCATTTACTACTCTGGCAAATGGCAATTTTTAAAAAACTGCTTTTAATTCCTTTTCATGCTCTCTGCTAGAATTATATTAGGCATGAAGTCTTTGTAATAGCTTAGAATGATAATGGTAACAAAAAATAACAAAGAGAAGGGCGCTTGTTGGGGCAAGGTGAAAGATTGTGAAAGTACTTATAGCTCTCTACTCTCTCTTCAATTGTGCACCAACAAGATGAGAGGAATTCAGCTGTGCAAAATAATCCTCAACATTTCCTTTATGACTTAGTCAGAATGAAGAAGCTTCTGCTCAAGGCATTCAAAACAGCATGAATGTGGGTCACCAGTGGCGATGAGACTGAGACACAACAGAGACAGGCATCTCCTCTAAAACTTTCCTGTTGCTAGAGGAAAAATGATGGCAGGTATTGGCTAAGATTCTTTATAGGGAGCAGGATTCATTGGAGTAGCAACGTCCTGGCTGGCTTGCTGGCTATGCATTAGCTAATTTTAAGCGGATGAATGCATATATGACATCAGAGGAAAGTATTACTCATAGAATCCTGTGTGAGATAGAACTACAATTTAAGGCACTTAGAAGCTTATGGGCTACAGTACAACCATATTGAGAAATTAGGAAGCTCAACCATCAACGTGGGGTGATTAAAGATTATGTCTCCTCCTTCCTTAAAATTGAACCTTTATCCAAAGCATATGGTCATTAAGAGGCCCAACCTTTAACCGCCTCAGTCCTATTCCTTGAAAAATCTCCCTCCATCTCCCATATCTCAAAATGCCTTGGCTGACCACATCCCAATCCATATTCTCAGGCCTACACCGAGAGTAATCTCTCTCCTTCTTTTACCTCACGCCCTTTCTTGATATTCCTCATAGCCTCTGCCCATTTCCCCAGTCCTGCCCTCATTTCTCTACCGAGCTATGGTGAACCATTGTCCTTGCCCAGCTCATTGACGGTGCTACTAAATCACGTCAGATTCTTCCTCGCACAGAGCATTAGCTTCCCTAGCTCTGTTATTGCTAGCTTTTGCCCACCGGCGTCTGGGTTCTGCATGGTTGTGTTTATGACTGTCCTCCTGCCACCACGCACATGTACGCAGACACACCAATTCACATGCACACACACACACCCCAGATTATTCCCAGCATGCTGCAGAGGAGATAAATGGCTCCTCTGTTGCCTGGCCACAGGTTGGCAGAGCCTGGAGGGAAAAAGATCCATTTGAGGGCCCTGTGATGCAGGGCAGGGTTAGGGGGGATAACTGAGAAAGGTTGAAACGACCTAAAAATTGAATCTTGACGATTTCTAGTGTGCATGCTCCAGGATGATTTGGAAGCTAGGGAATAATAAGTGGAGAGAATGATATGATGCTGTCATAGAAAAAAGTAGGCTGTTTTTTATTATTGAATTAAAGTTTCTTATACTTCATTATTTTTATTAAAAAAGGTCCACTAAAAACATATTGTCATCCAACAATAATGATATGTAAATGTGGAGGTTTATTATTGTTCATAAATGCCTGATTAGTGTGCTGACAAGAGAAGGGAGACAGCAACAGTATGTCTGGTTCAAGCCATCTGCTTCACAACAGGAGGAGGATCTATCTTTCTGGGAATTACCTGCTGATGGGCAACACCTTGAGGCAGATGCGTGCCTCAGTCTCAGAAGTTTGAGAAGACTTGTCATAAATTCTTTATGTATGAAGGATCCTTTTTGTATGAAAGTATGAAACATTTAATTATGTTCAGTCAGCCTTTTTAAACAATTTAATCAAAAATGCGAGATTTTTGTACAATCAAAGACGGTAATTTGGAAAGACCTTTTTTATAGCTCTTCCTAAATGTTTGATGATTCTTCACCAAAGTTGAACATGGATTGGACTATAAAATCAATAAATGTTGTTTAAAAGACCATTATTTTTTTTCTATGTGTGATATGTACAGGTGTACATGGTGAAGTGCCAAGTGCTGCTGAGAGAGTGTAAATATGTTCCTCATTTTTCCGCTGAAAAATGGAAGTCAATCTTTTAGTTATATATATATCTTTAGTAATAGAACTTGTGTCTCAGTTTGCACGTCTCTGTTTAACCATGATTATAGCCAACTGATGATGTCATTTAACCGATCACACAAACTACAGAATCATGCTGTATTTCACACAGCACAGGTTCGGTGTTGACAGTAGGATTTTATAGCAAAGAGTTGACAATAATGAGGAACATTAAATATCAAGGAACTGGGTTTACAGAGGCTAAGTTATACTGCAGGGATATATTTAAAGAAAAAATAATTAGTTAGACATCAAATAGTGTTTCCAGCTCAATGACTTCAAAAAGTCAGACTAAAGACAAAAGTCATCACCTTTTACAAAGCATTACCGTAATATTCATAATACATTTTATTCTTTTTATGACATTCAAAATAGTGAAACAGACAGACAAAGAGCAGTTGAAAATAACAAAGGCAAAGCTAACAAGGCATTCAACATTGAGGCAGCAACAGCAGTATTGGAAAGCTGAACACATCCGCAGAGTTTTCAGAAAGTGAGTGGATAAAAATATTTCCTCCCCCCAATAAACTTTTTATGATGGTGAATTAACTATTTTTAAAAAATTGTCAGGTCCAAAATGATTTTTTTGATACCTGTCTAAGCTGACCAAAGGCTTGTCAGCCAATAGTGCAATGACAGTGGTACCATGTGGTATCTCTATGTTGTCAATGAACAAGATTCTCTGTGGTGATGGTTCAAAGTTGTCTGTATGACCTTTAAATCGAAGATATTTTTGGTTTGAGTCATGAGTCAGCCATTTTGTGGTTTTGTGTAGTTCATCTGACTGTTCAGTTGTTAAAAATGAAAACTAATTAACTAATTATACAGCACCACTTTAAAATAGGCTAAAAAATTATTTTGGTCAATCCCTCATCATCATCATCATCATCATCATCATCATCATCATCATCATCATCACCAAATACAGACAAAAAGTGTGACTGCTATTAAAGGTTAAGATATAAATGATTATGACTATAATATTCTTCTTTTAAGTAGATGACACTAAAACTTTTTCTAGAAAAATCTCCCTTTATAGGAACTCTGGCTGTTGAAACACAAAGTCTGTTTTATTCTCCTCTATCTTCTGTCTTAAATTAAATGAACAGATGGTTTTGTGGACATAATAGGTTTTTGTTTTATCACTGAATTAAAAGATTCCCCAAAGAGTTACTTCTTTAATAACTTGCAACTATGAAACAGCATGCATTGGTTTTTGTTTTACAGTAAATGGTCTTAATAAATTCTCTGATTATTTTTCCTTTATTGCATTCCATGTTTCCCTGCCTGAATTTGCCATTTACAAAATATTTGAGCAGAAAACTGGGACATAAATCTGTAAACATAAACATGAAAAAAAGGATTAGTCTGTGGAAAAATGCAGCTTTACACAGCTAAACCACTTACTGTAGTTTAAAAACCTAATTGAATCAAATAATTTATAAGAATCAGATTTGGCTGCTGTCCAAAACTCTAATGGCATGAGATCCTGGGAAAACCTTTGAGCAGTGATGTGGAGAGACACTGCAGTGTTCCAGTCAGACTGACAATGTGAGGCATGTTTTAATGGTTCACTTGCAACTGGGCGAAAATGTTTCAAGTATTTGGTGTCATTTTGACCAAAGCGCTGTAATTCTCATACTAGAATCGACAGACCATAAAAACTTGCCATTTCACTTGCAGGTCATGTTTCAAATACTTGAGAGCGGCCCTGAAGATTTGAGACTTGACTTGGACTTGGTTAAAAAGACTTTTAAATCAGTTCTAATTCATTCATCCCTGGACTTGTAAATAACACCGCTGACCTCATGCTCACTAACCCTCTCTCTTATATTCTGTTCAAAATTCAACAAACCAAATCCCCCAGACCTAAGGAACTATCTGAATTCTCTAAATGACTCCACAAGTTTTCTGTTATTTCCAAAGGCATTTTTTTGCTGGCAAGCCTTTGTTTGTGCCTAAAGGATTCATATTTAATAGGATGTCCCCAAAAAGCACATTTAAATCTACCAGACTATATTCTGGCTGGTTGAGTTCACATTAGAGAAAAAGTAATCTGCAATAAATTATTTTGTTTTAAAGTTTTCATCTTCTAATAATGACTCATCAAATTTAGAACAGTTTGCACCCCTGTGAGTTTCACCCAAAATAGTTTTTTTTTTTTTTTTTTAGCAATCACTTGGTGTGTATAGTAACATAAACAGCTATTACATGGATATTTGAAACAAACTAAGTATATGTAATTTGTTCTTGTTTTCCAAATCTCCAGACATTAATTATATCCAAAGCAGATATTATTCCTTTTTTAGCATTGTATTTATAATAATGGTTACCATTGCTTTTTCCATTTGAGCACAGGGTGGAATTAAAATCCCCAGCCACGCCTATTTGTGAATCACAGCACTGCAAAGTATCATTAAACTCAAAAAATAAAACAGAATCATCATTAATTAGAGCATCTATTGCACCAGAGATTATCACACGAATGCTCAAGCATCCTGTTTTTTTCTCAATCACTGAAATTCTGTGCACTTATGTGGAACACCCCCCCCTCCTAAATGTTCCTTTTTGGTGTATTTGACATTTCAGGGTGCATTTTTTAAATTACATACCTAGTCACAGGGTCATAAAACATATATATTTTCTTACATCTGCAAGACAAAGTCAGCAGTGAGATGCCTTAAACAAAGCTGCAACTGGTGATAACAGGACATGGCTGAAATGTTAGTTGTTATTAATATTCTGCTGGAGTGTTTCTGCGTCTGCAAGGAGGACATACTCTCTCTCTCTTCCTCTCACTAACTGTCTGTTCGCTTAATTGGAGCTGGGAGTCTAGGACCACTTCTCTGGCTGCGGCACACACCCCTGGGAGCCACACAGGGATAGCAGCCAACACGACTGTGTGTGTGAGTGTGTATGTGTAAGAGAGAGAGAGATAGAGAGAGATGAACTGGAGAGTGGTAAAAGAGCTATAAAGGTAGTGAACAAAACCAATAAAAGCCATAATCTGCACGAAAGCTTTGATGTGAGTGTTCAAGTGAGGACCTGCTATCAAAGATTTGTTATGTTGGGTTGAGACCCTGGATACACAAAATAAAAGGAATTGTGGGTAATTCATTATCTTGTAATATCATAAACATTTTGTTCATGTCAATAAATTGACTTGATGGACACATTATTTCAGTGCAATAAAGCATTTTAAGCCATAAATAGACATTTCAGCAAGTTCTTAGTGTTTCACATTTAATGGACAGATCAATCAAATCAAGAGGACATTTTTCTTAAATGCAAGAATCATCAAGCCTGGGTAGACTGGGTAATTTCTATCACAATATACTTTAATATACCTCAGTAATTAGAGTTTAACTACCAAAATGAAATAAAACAAAGTAAAATTATTATCTTTAGAAACATGAGCTCATTGCATAATTTAACTATATTATCATTCTGCAAAAATAAAGCATTTTGAATGGTGCACTTTACAGCACATGTTTAAATTAAACACCTCCCATTTATCTGCCATGCAACTACAGAGATGGCTTGTTAGTAATCAGGATGGTGAGCAAGGGGAGGGTGATGATGGATTATATCTGTTTGAGTCTGTCAAGAGATGCACAGTTTTCTTTGCTTGTAATTTGTTTGTGGGGTGACAATGTAAAATTTAGTGCTAGTGCTTTTGGTTAGAAAGTATTTTCAACTGGTTATTCACTGCTAATAATGTGGGACTGCTTAGAAAATCAACTGAATGATTTTGAAATCTGGTCTGGGTGACTAACCAGGTCTGACGATTTTTCAATTTATTTTAAAAACTTGGCTACGTTATTTAATACACAAAGAACATTGAAGTCACATCTGCAGAATGAGGGAGGTAATG
>JAQFJA010000001.1:7962792-7973241 GCA_029874485.1 Naso brachycentron
AATAATAATAATACTACTAATAATAGTACTTCAGTTGTGCTCTGCTAGGCTAATTAAGACCTATTCAACATGAGCTGATAGAGTACCCCTAAAACAAATCCAAACCACCAGGGAACCGATTGAGCCCAATTTGTCCCCTGCTGGAATGTGCAAATTTGGCAAAGTGACATCAAATCACCACTTTGCCAAATCTGCACATGCCAGATAAAACAAAGCACAGCTCAACTGCTACATGAAGTTATTCTTTTATATAATACAAATGCAAATAAACGCACTTAAACCGCAAATGAAAATATTTGAAACAACTCAACAGATTTTCAGCACTATGCCAGCAATCTGAGCAGCCAGTAGCACATCATTACCTGCACATAGAAAGAATTCAGTGCTATTGTAAAACAAATTGCTTACAGCTTATACTCATCAGCCTATACAAGGACCACTGCTGTTTTCTGCTTCCACTAAGATGATGCTTCATTTAATCCAGCTTCTGCTTCCACCATTTCTCAATTATTGAGGTCAAATTGTACCCGAATATGGTCACAGCAACTTCACTCATGTGAGCTCCTATACCAAAAGTGGATGGTTACAAATTCAAACAACATCATCAAGAGGAAACAGAGGTCAACATGAGTTGCGCTCCTAGTTGGTAAAACTTGGTTTCATGAATAGGTATTTCCTTTAGGCCCTGTCTACAGCTTGTTCAGGTTATGACCTGAGTAGTTAGCTTGTTATTAAAACATGAAATGGGTTGTTATTTTCAGCTTCTTCTGCATGTGCTTCTTTTCTGTCTACACTTAGGTCCTATCTAAGTCTTTTTAGAACATTTAATACTGCAGTCGTTGGGAGTCAACAACATATTGTCACATTATTTTTTTAAATGACCTTCAAATACTTTATGTATGCATGTTGTCTTGGATATTTATGTATTTACTGTACAGCATCACCAAGAGCAAATTCAGTTTAATTTAGCATGCAAAACAATCCTATTTAAAAGGAGAGAGGTCTGCACAGTTTATATTATAGTTAGGCTTACAGTAATTTAGTCAGCTTTCTATTTTTCTCTGTGGGCATAGCTGCCTCCCAAATCTCTGAGTTACCACAACTGTCAGCACCACAGAGCTCTCTTTGAGGATAGCAGGGCCACACAAAGGCCATTTATACTAGATAGCAGTTCTCACAGTGTAATTTAGGGTCTCGGTTTAACCTTCCTGTGGCCCACTTTTTCCTTTGATATAATCTTTGAGAAATACAGTTTTGACAGCGAAGAAACATTTGCACTATTTCACACTGAAGGCTTTTAAATGAGGACAACAGGTCTGAAAAAGACAATATAGTTTATTTATGGGAAGAACCGTCTTGCAGAGCTGCTGTGTGATTCAGCTAATAACTCAGTTAGTCCATTAGGCCACCGCACCTATTTAAAAACATCCAGGCTGTATGTATTTGGCTATGATTCAGTACCAGCCAAGCTCTTGTATTAAGATGTATTACACTCACCAGAGACCTACGGCGGGATGGCGAGGTCAGGAAAAAGTGAAGGCCTCACCTCAAGCTGCTGCCTGACATCCAAATCAGCATTTCAACATCACTCAGCGAGATTAAAAAGGCAGGAAATGGAAAGGATGAGTGCAGCAGCGAGGCAGGTAGCTGCGCTCCTCACAGGAGAAGCAATCTAGGTGCTCCTTGCTTGACTGTTGGCTTGATTAGAGACATCTTGTTCCATTATGCATTTTCCTTTTTCTAATGCATTTTCTCCAAGGAGATTTGAAACGTTTCTAATAGCTTCTTAAAGGACTTGCTGTCTGAATCACTTACTGTAAGGCAGCTGATGGTCATATTTATGGTGCATGAAGAAAAATACATTCTCTGTCTCCTCCACTTTGTCTTGTGATGTATGTTTTCTCTCCCAAGCTTTTTTTAATATATCTAATTATTTCCACCTTTTCTTTCTCACTTATTAACATTCTCCCTATGTACCTGCTTTTTGTCAAGTTACTGAGGCATGCTGTTTTTTTGTTTTTTTTTATTTAAAAAGAACACAGTACTGAGCAATCAACTAAATGAACATATATATATTTATAACTGTGTGAGCTCAGTGTAACGGTGAAATGCAGGTCTCTGACATATTATTTGACATATTATCACATTATATGTTATATTTAAAAGATGATGAAGTGTTAGAGAAATGTGGTCTCGAGAATTATAGATGGTAAGAAATTAAGGTTGTTCAAGTGTAAGGTTGAAGGTGCAAGAGCATGAAGAAAAGTAATGTCATTTTTTAAAGAACAGTTTGTACAGTGACTTATTTTATAACATTTTTATTTATTATCTGGTTGTAAACTCAAGTGGTTGTAACAACACTGTATAGTATAAATGATAAGTGCGATATCACATTTTTCAGTAAAAATGCAGTCTTTATGCTTGTATTTGAGACCGCTGTGGTATTTTTTTATTGCTCACTTCTGTTGTTTGTTTACAGTGTTATTTTACACAGCAAGCTGTCCTGGTGAGAGTCACAATGCCAGAAGATAAAGATCCTAATCAGATTGATTTCTTTAACAAACACCTAAAACTACAAGCGGATTTATAATGTCCAGTAGCAGCATGAAACATCTCGACAAAACAGTCATAACTGAGGCAGGTGGGCATTGTGTCGTAACAGAGATTACATCTTCTCAACCCGGAGAGGGGCACAGGAACGTTAAACTGAAACTGGCACCTGTGTTATGCAAACTTGGGATTTCTGAAAAAGATAAAACCAAAGGGGGAAATTTGTAAAAAATAAGTTCTCAGAGGAATATTATTTGAAGTGGAGTAATGGTGCATTCTGGATTCCTCAGATTAGGAACTACTTACAGTTCAGAAATGCTACCTATAAGAAAAACAACGGTTTTGCTTTCACAAAAACTGACACAATATATAGACCATACATTTGTGCATACGCACTTACAACTGTACATGAAGACAGAAAAATGCCTGAAAATGGTAAAATGCAGACATGAACACACTTGTACAAATACACAAATGCAGCAATTTGGTAGCAAGGAGGTGACAGAACACATCCAAGTTTTTGCCCACAGTGATGGATGAGTCCAGGCATCCCAGAGAGAGTCGAGGCGTTCCACTACATTGACAGAGAAAGACAGTGTTGGGCGTTTTGTGTGTAAGAGAGAAGGAGAGTGAGTGCAAAAGAAAGAGAAGAATGATTTTCAGTTGTGCGTGTGAATAAGACAAAGACAAGTGCATGCTTTTGTGTGTGTGTGTGTGCGTGTAGGTGTGTGTGTGTGTGTGTGTGTGTGTGTGTATTCTCCTGCGTGTGTGTATAAGCTTTGTCCAGCGAAGTAGAGCGGCGGCTGACAGTGATGGAGAGGTTCAAGGGAGGAGGGGAGATAGAGATGAGTGGGGAGAGGAGAGTAGTGAGGACTGCAACTTAGTGTAGTCGGTGATAACTTCAAAAAAAAAAAGGGAGAAGAGAGAGACATCATCATCAGACAACAGAGGGAGGTGGGAGGGTGGGGGGAGCCAGTAAGGGGTCGTGACTGGCAAGAGGGAGAAAGTACAATTCCATTACTAGACAGAAGGACTCGGTTGTCTTCTGCGTCCTCGAGGAACATTTCAGAGAAGAAGTGGAGTCACAAGCTCACAGCCTGAAAAGTTCAAGTCCTGCTAGAAATAAATTAGCTTTCAAAAAGAAAGTGTGCTTGAATGTATCACCAGACATGTGGAGACAGATCAGAAAGGCTATTTGAGCAACTAATGTCACTTTTCTCACTATAATCATGAGAAAAAAGTATTTCTTTTTCCAGGTATTGATGTCAGCTTGCCTGAGTTACAGGCTTAGTCCCTGAAAAAGAAGAGACAACCATTGCTTGTTTGTTCACGTTTATTCTGTTAGCACCCACGTTAAGGCAGCATGTTGGTTGCTAACTCCAAGTTGTCACTGTTGTACAGGAAGCCCGACAGCATGCTTCATAAAAGAATGGCAAAAAGTATCCAACTAGCCAATAGAGAGGACTTCACCGGGAGATACAGACATGAATAGAAGAGAAACTCATGAGTGGATTCTCCTCCCAAAAATTTGGACTTCAACTTCATTAGGAACATAGGTACAGTAGGTTTTATTACTCTATGTAAGCTGAACCCCATGTGTGGTTAATTTGACTGTGTTGCGTAATTTGACCATGTGTGGTTAATTTCACACCTAGCTTGAGATTTGTGACTATAGTACTGTAGACTAGTACTGAGGATAATTAGCTTATAGCATGCAGTGTTCACAGAATATTGGAGTCCACAGCTGCAACTGTAACATCCTTATTGGCCTAAATACAATTGGACAGTGTTGTCAATTCTATTGAATTTGCAGTGAAACCTTTGTAGCAGTAGTTGGTTGTCTTATAGAAAATGTGATTATAAAAAGCCCTGTAATTGTCTGAGGGCATAATTCAGCCGCTCCACAAAATAAAACACTGGTTTACTGATTGTCTCCTGCCGCTGAGTCTTTGGTCTGCAGCATACTTCCTGTAAGTCAGACTACGAAAAGAGGTATTAAACAAAGACATATTCAGAACTTACTGAAGGCACTGCTTTATTGGATTTATATAAACTGTACCTAATAAGTTAGTAACCGATTAAAAAACGTCTCACAAAACCAACTTCTGTACCTGACACAGTCGTTATAAGCCCTTTTTATGAGCGCCAAGAGTATCCCCTCCCTTGATGTTGAAACACTGCTGCAATACAGAATGATGAACACCCAGCATCCCTTGGCTTTCCTCGGTTTCTCATAAGTTGAGCAATTAACAATGCATTACATGTGTTACAGTTTTATTTATGACTAACGAGCAGTTAACAAATCATGATTTCCTTCATGACTGAGTGTAATGTCGGTTCTCAGTGGAAATTCAGCTGAGTTACAGCAACTTGACAGCTGTATTTCATAACGACCCGGCCACGCAAGGCACAATAACACTGATTTAAATCCCTGTCTGAACCAGCCAACGCACACACTGCAGGGCTGTATCACTTTATCACACCCTGTATCCATCACCCACAACAAAACAAGCTGCAGAATAAGCACAATAGGAGTTAAGTGGTGCTAAAGTTAAAGAGATGTTGATTTGTTGTCTGGTTGGCAGTTTGTGTCAAGCAAAGTAATAATGCATGAAAACAGTAGGAATAAGAAGGTTAGGGGAGAGATAGAGAGAAAAACAAAAGAGACAGGGAGAATAAATTTTAAAAAGTACAGATGAGCACAAAGACAAAACAGTAGAGAAAAAGTAAAAGAGCTAAAAGACAGACAGCAGAGAAGGAAAGAGGCAAGCAGAGAATGCAAATGAGAGGGAAAGTGTCACGGAAATGATTGCAGCTATTACAATTATCATTAGTTGTTGGCAATAAGTCGTCTCATTATGGTGGATCCTATCATCATGCTAATTGTGGAGGATGCCGTGTTTTAGCATGCAGGGGGCTCTCTGTTACGAGGGGGAGGATTTACTACAAGAACACTCATGGTGAGCTCAACTAAATGGCTGACAGGCACAAGTAGGTAACACAATCTCCTGGCTCATAGCTAAGAATCATATAGCCTTTTTTCAGGAAAATGAGCTTTGAAGCTGCCAGTTTACTCACTCAGTTGAACTGCCCTTCTGATGATCAAAAAACATTTTCCAAACACCTTTTTAATAGCATTATGTCTCCATCACTGTATCATGTTTCCCCTTCCTGATGACGTTCGGCCTTTCAACCTGCATTTAAATCGAATCGCCGTGGACAATAAGCATGTTTTATTTTTGCCATAATCTGACAAAGTGTCACACAAACTATTTGGGTTTGAGCCTGACACAACTCTAACTTGTGCACAGGAAGAATTATGCAGACAAGTGGCATCGCTCTATGGATGGCAATAATGGTTTGTGGATCCAGTACTTTTGTCCGCACTAAAAAAAAAAAAAAAAAACAACAACTGGATCGATTAATATGAAATTTGGTACAGACATTTATGGCGCCGAGACTGTGAATCCTCAGGCCTTTGCTGAATTCCTTATGATTCCTCTAGTGCCATTAGCAGGTCAAATTTTAAATTTGTCCACATATTTAAAAACCTTAAAGCAAAACTTTAACCAAGTACTAGAACGCATTGCAACACTGGTGTTGTTGTGAGCACACTGTGCAGCATTTGGGTGGCCCAGAAGGGTCAAAGCAAATGCAAAAGTCACAACACAACATGAATACAAAACTTACACCACCAACCAGCCTCATGAGGTCACTTCCATGATTATTCCACCTGCCATAGCCTCCCCTCGGTCCATCCCTTCAGCAGCCCAGACCCACAGGGGACTAACCAGTCCTGACATTAAGGGTGTTTTCATATCTCTTGTGTGGTTTTTGTGGTCCGAATCAGCAGATGAGTTACAACTCATTTGTATTTTCCCTTTGGTTCATTTTGGTTTCACACAGACAAAAGTTCAACCAAACCAAAATGTGTCAACTAAAGCTAAATGGGAGCTGTCTTTGCATTTATTGGTCAGAAATCACGTCGGACAAGTCCCCTCTCCTTTAGCTGTTCGCTAAACATTTTGAACACATGATTTTTGTGCATTTTTTTCTAGCAGTTTGGCTTTATGGTTGTCTGCCCAAAAATCAAGAAGGCAACTTATTTCGTCGCTGCTTCAGGTCAACCCTTGATTCATGTTTGTGTCACAGCAAACAACCAGCTATGCGTTTGCAAAGTCATCCTCAGCCCATAACACACAGCGCAGCTTTCTACAGAAGTTGGTTTAGTCCAAAAATGCGCAACTCTTCTGCATTTGGGGCAGAATAATATCTGATCTTATTCATATCACAAATAACCCGTACCAGAGTCTTCTAACCAGACCGAGACCACCTCTTCGGATCAGTTTTGGTGTGGTTGTTTAGGTTCGCACCCAAATTTGATTATTGTGCTCACACCTACCCAAATGAACCACACCAAAAGGAAAAATTAATCAGAGTTTGTTTCAAAAGAACAAAAAAGTCCTGTAGTGCTTGGGTAATCCAGCTACAGGGAAGTGACTGTCTGGGGTAGACAGCTTCCTGCCTCTCTTCAGTCCACCTGCAGTGCCTCGGCAAGACCTGCCAACTTATCCCACTATGCATATAGGGCAGCATGGTGGTTTAGTGGTTAGCACCGTTGCCTCACAGCAAGAAGGTCCCGGGTTCGAGGACCTTTCTGTGTGGAGTTCGCATGTTCTCCCAGTGTCTGCGCGGGTTTCCTTCAGGTGCTCCAGTTTCCTCCCACCATCAAAACATGCATGTTAGGCACATTAGGTTAGGTTGGCCCTATGTGGCGGCGCGCTCAGTTGCAGCGGCTCAGGACTAACCCTCCACTCTAACCTCACAATTTCGTTGTACAATTCATCGTGTAATGACAATAAAGCTGCTTTACCTGCTTTACCTTTACCTTTATGTTGTTCAGATTGCTCTGTGTGTTATACTGCTTGCCATGATTATTGTCTTTTTGCACCTGTTCTTTGATGAATTGTTTTTATTGAAATAAATGGTATTTCTGAAAGAGCTAATCATCCCCAAGAGCTTCCCATGTTGCCACGGTGAAAGGGGCCGGTCTTGTTTTTTAACAGAGCCCAGAGGTTAAATCACATTAAGCATTCCCAAACCTCAGATGTCAAATGAAATGTGATGGATTTTTTTGGAAAAAGAACAGGCTACACTGCCTGCATCTCATTCATTTACCCTCTATTCACACCTGAAAATTATCAAAGGCAGTGGCAGTCAGAGAGACGAGAGTACATTCCCCAAAGCAGACATCTTACACACACATCTATCTATGTTAAGGCACATTTGCTGTGTGCAGGATTTACTTGCTGGCAGTATGTAACTTGTTTGAAAACTTAATCATTTCAGCGTTCTTGTTAAAGGCGTGAAAGTTCAGACAGTAATTTGTCCGATACAATCTCCCCAAGGGAGTTACAGAGCGTACCTTAAATGCTGAAATTTCCAGTAGAAGATACAGTAAATGCTGAACCAACTCTCACCAAGGGGGCTCAAGATTTTACTTCTTGGTGAGTCTGAGTTCTTTAGCCTGTGGCTTTGGCTGAAAGTTGCTCACATTCATTAATATTAATTGGACAAATATAGACTAAGGGCATAACACACAATTTCTTAAACTTGGTGGTATTGAGCTTAAATTACTGCAGTTTTTTAGCAGAATTTTTACACTTTACTTTTTACTCCTTTTTTAAACAATAAGAGCAAAACATACAGGAAGTGCAAAGCTGGAGACATTGAAGTTTGTCCGATACAGCGTATAAAAACACTATAGGGACATGTGAAAGTTGCTAGCTGAAGGTAATTCACCCTTTTAAAGAGAATCAGCATTTATTTGGTCAAAAAAATTGCTGAGTGAGAGGGCGCCAGGAGCTGTTGGGACGAAAGTTACTATGGCTGGAAAAATAGTTGCCTGCAGGTGTTGTCTTCCAAGCTGAAATATCAGCGTAAAGGTTTTGACACAGACGTTCTTTATAACCAATGTTGTCACACATTTTTAGGTACTTTCTGTAATGTTTAGTAAATATGGACAATATGGATAGTAACTCTTTTTCTGGTGTAGTCTTTTTAGAAGTGTGTGTTTCTGTTTTTCCCTGTTTTTTAGTCTTTATGCTAAATTAAGCTAAGCTGGCTAGCAGCTGGCAGTATGAGAGTGGTATAATGTTTTTATGTAATTCCAAATGCCAAACTATTTATTAAAAGGGGTTTTAACTCCTTCAAACTTGTGATCCTCAAATATGATTTTAAATTACTTATTTTGCTTTCCTCCATTCTGACGTGTTGATCAAGCTTATGTAAATTAACCTCTCCTGTGGTACAACTAAGCCACGTGACCTGATTTATGAAAGACAATTTGTTTCATTTCTCTTTGTTTAAGACCTTGAAATCTCTAGTCTGTTTACTCATATATTCTAATGTACACTCTTGTATGCGCATCAGTGCTTGCTAGGATTTATCAAACATTCAGATGCATTAGGTTTAATAAAATCAATTCAGATTTCCTATTTATTCACACTGAAAATAGGAGCTTGAGATACATCAACACAAGTCCTAAACTTTGTTCAAATCGACGACATTTGCCTGAAAGTATAGAAATGTGGAAAACTCTTCATTAAATGACAAGATTGACAGAACTGAGGACAGCAACAGAGCTTATTCTCCTCCGTAGCCTTTTTTCCTCTTTTACCAGGCCTATCAATCTTCTCTGCCCAAAGTTTTGACTTTTAAACAACCTGTCTGATGCTAGCAATCAGTCAAGCTAATGCCTTGAAGTGCACTTCAAGATGGGATGCCAGAGTCAAAAAATGGACAGGAAGACTGGAGAATTACAGTAAAATTCCTAAGAAAATTTGCAGCAGTACTGATATAAGATCTCAGTTTCGTACCATTTGCGCGTACCTGACACTCTTTTCATTGTACTGTCAGATGCACAAAAAATTTGTATGTGTTCTGCATAAACATATAAAAATTATTCGTGAGATATGTCAAAAAGTGTTACAACAAATGCATAGCCGTACTAGGAGCACAAATCCTATTAATTCTCTTCTAAAATACTTCGGCAATAATCTGTAGTAAATAGTTAGCCTACAGCTACTACTTAAACATTAGTGATTACAGAAGTTTATAATGGTTGTAGACTCTCTAGAATTTGTGAAGAAGTCAGTTTTTACACCAACTATTAGAAGTGGTTTACATCTTTGAGCCACTTATCAATAGCTTGTTTATAGTAACATATAAAGGGATAGTTCACCCAAGAAATGAAAATCCAGGCACAATCCACTCACCCTCATACTGATGGAAGGTTGGGTGAAGTTTTTTAGTCCACAAAACACTGCTGGAGTTTCACAGGAAAAGGGTGTTTTAGTCATTTCCAATACAACAGTTGTGAATTGTGTCAAGGATTCCAACATTTAAAAAAAAACATGAAATGCCTCCATACTGCTCATCCAAAGTAATCCAAGTGTCCTGAATCCTCTCATGTAATCCCCCAAAGTAATCCAAGTGTCCTGAATCTTCCCATGCTTGTTTTGAAAAACATCACTGACACCATGACGCCTCACTTTTTACCAGTAATTTCAAGTAACTATGTTCAGCAGAATTAAGTTCTGCTCTGTTCTTTATTATGATGTACTGTTTGTACTAATGGTCAGAATAAGAGGCTCCCAGCCTTTTTGGCTTAATAAACTAATGTCTACATTTCACCCACAGGCTTGAGGTGATATTTTTATTTAAGATAAGATATGCCTTTATTGATCCTTATCGATGGGAGAAATTCAAGTCGACACAACAGCGTAAGCAGCAGCACAAAGGTAGAAACTGATCCAAGGGAAAAAGAGTAATATCAAACTAAAATAACATAACTGCAAAAAAGGCAGTGAGATGAAATTTAAAATACAACAGAAAAAA
>JAQFJA010000001.1:7990727-8000830 GCA_029874485.1 Naso brachycentron
AAGATCTCACAGGCATTGGTCAGGCTACATAGCCTAATCAGAGTCATTGGCAGAGTCACAGGCACAAATAAACCGCATATCCTGGAGTGCGAGCCTCATGTGCCCATTTGCCACACTGGATGCACTTCACCCATCTACTTGAATCAGACAAATGACATATTTTGGATCAAAACTGTTAATTTTCAATAAATTGAATACATTTCTCTTCCAGTACACTTTTAAATGTACAGTATTCTATCAGTAATTTAAATATTTCGTTGGCTCCTCATCTAATATTTTTTTAAAAAAGCAATCTTAACACTTTTTTTCTTATATTCATCCAAAAGCATGATAAGGACTCTGGCAGTTACCTGGAAGTGATCCTTCCTCTCTCTGGTGTCAGTCCTGAAAATAAGTTGCTTCTATAATGACGACAGACAATTGTATCTACACTGACACATTTCTGGCTGTTTCTTCTCAAAGCAAATAAATGTAAAACTGACTTCTTGTCAAAAAAAAATTTGCTAGTAACATAGGTTAGTAGTGGTAAAATCAGAATCATATAGGTTACTTATGTGACTTGCTGTCCTAAGCTGAGACTAGACTGTTGCAGAGTCAAGAGGCAAAATCCAGGCCATCTGGTTGGCAGATGAATAATAACACTGTAGAGTCTGGAAAAGTGGAAATGTAGCTGAAGAGAAACAGAATGACCACGAATGTTCACAGCTGAGTTGTACATAATGGCAGCAGCCCACCAAAAGGGCAGTGACACAGTAGTATAATCAGGGATGAAAGAGTACGAAAACATTGTACGCTAATAAAAATGCTATTACTTTAAAGAAAGTTTACTCCATGTCAGTTGAAAATGTAGCTGCTTTTGGTTTAGTTAGTCAATTGTTTATTTGGGAGGGACGGTGCAAGTTAATGAACATTTAAAAAAAAAAAAACATGGCAATGTGAACAAGCCAGAGTGTAGCCAATAGCCATAGGCTAATTTCCATCTGTTGTCCCTTGTACCCTACAAATAAAATACCATATTAGTACAAAAATATGCATTTCTAAAGACATGTCAGGTAACAAAATTAACAAAATACAAAAAAGGTAACAAAAAAACAAAGGTAAATTCAGGTAACGAAAATGAGTACACAATGTCTATACACATTGCAGATATTACACTCTGTACTCATATATACACAGTACACACTCAGTACACATTACTGTTACTTTTTTTTTTCTTTTTTCTTTTTTTAAAGCAGGAGTTATGATAATTTATGATAGGCCTACTACTAATCAATTAAAAGACACATCTAGGCAACAAAATAAAGTGCATCGAAAGACAACATATGTTTGTGAAGCAGCACAGAGCCAAATCTAAGTGAAAGATATGTAAGGGATGGTCAACGAGGAGGTATGTTACACGGTTTTGAGGCACAACATGGAGGCAAAGAACCACCTGACGTGAAGCCTCTGCAGAGCGACTCATATCACATACAGACGAGTTGACTATCCCGCTTATACCATGATCAACAATTTAAAATGAAAGCATTCACAAAGTTTTGGTGAAAGTTCTGCACTCAACTTCATATTTTCATGTGATTTGCGCTCAATCTATAAAGCTTTAAACAAGCAATAACTCCGTTTACCTGGCAACGCCTGAGGGTTTGACTAATACCTGGAACAATTATTACAATCCCATACAATCCTCATGTAATGAAAACGTAGTTCACTACTCCAGTAAATAGGACAGACCATAGATACAACTTAGCAACAGGAGATAAACTAGTCCGCTCAGCTCACTGAACCTGCTGCTAGCCAGAGAGCTAACATTATGCTAGCAAGGTTCAAAGTCTGCGGTGTTGCGCAGACAACCAATAGGTTAAACACAACTGGTCAGTATGTTACAGAGCACGTCTACCTCGCTAACCAGTCATGTTATTGTCCCCAAATTTTAAAAAAAAAAAAGGTTCAGGAACAAAATGACAGGCAATTGTCTCCATCAGGAGTAGAGGGTTGAATGGGACTGAGATGCTTGACTGATATCAGTAAGTTCAGATAGACTGTGTAACAGGGCTGTAGAGGAGAATAAACGCACATTGACCCAGTTACCAACCTTTTTAAATTCAAACTTACTCGCCTACTGATGACTTAACCATCACTTCAGATCGGACAGTTCAGCCAGCGGACACTTTGTTTACCAACTTTATTTTACCTCTCAACTAGCGGAGGAAGGCTAACCTTACTTCTTGCAGCTTGTGTTACAAGCGCCTCCCTGTGGTGTTCAGATGATACTGCACTGACTGCACCCAGTGACAAGAGATTCTGAAAAGCTGTAGGATTGATAAACTCCTCGAAGGAAACAGAGTTCAACTTTTAGCCTTTCAAATCAATTATTTTCAGACTGATGTAGCTCAAGTTTCATCAGGAAGATTTCTGTTTTACGTGCCTGCAGCATAATTGTGCACAGAGGATACGAACAGATACATACTGAGGAGTAAGTTTACATGTTGCTATGGTTACAAGTTGGGTGAATGAATTTCGAACTGTGATTAAACTTGTGCCGAACTACCTGTGCCTTCAACGGTTTTGTCGCACAGCTGTCAGCCAATCAGAAAAGAGTATTCACACAAGCCATGGTATAAATTCCAACAGAGCCTGAATTTTACAGTCCAATTTGTAGCAGTGTGTTTTATTATCTTATCACTCTTATTAGCTATTTTTAAATGAATTCTTAATGCGTGTGTGTGTGTGTGTGTGTGTGTACGAAGTGCTGGGTCACAAAGGGGACTCACGCATTGTAGCTAGTTGAGGACTTATCCACCCTCTTCTGAATACGACACTGTAAAAGCACATGTTAAACCGCATATAATGTCATCCTTTTTTGTTAAATTTGGGCATGAAAAAGCGTCCACAGAAGCACAATGTCTTTTCATATCCTCAACTAAGTTCTGTGCGCTTCAATCACCGACCGCAGGACGTCGCCGTTGCTCTCTCTCCCTTCCCTTTTTCCACGAGACTGTTTGCCGTCTGCCGTGCGGTCACGTGACACATCTGTCAGGGGACAGCATGGCGGACATGCATGTGGAACCTCAGAAGAAATTGCATCGATTGTCCAGCTAACCCGCCGCGAGAAACATCGATACCGCGCGCAGAGCCGGTCCGGCGGTGGCCGAGCAGACAGCATAATGGACGAGGACAACAAACTCCAGTTCCCGTCGCTGCCCGCGACCAAGGAGGACCTTCTGGTGAGTGCACAGCAGCCTGCGTTAGCCGATAGATGTCCGGCGTCCGGCTAGCCTGAGCTAACGTTAACCCCCACTCCTGCCGTGTTGTCTGGCGGCTAAAATGTGCGCTCAGCAGTGACGTTAACGTTATGCGTGTTTGAGGGCATAACTAGTGTCTGTAATTGTATGAAAAGGTCTCGTGTTTTGTCTCAGTCGACGTGACTGGTCACGGTTAATTTATGCCATTGTTACTGTTGACTGAGCCAACACAAGTCCCCAAATATTAGCCACGTATTTAACGTAACGTTCTCGACTCGGGCCTGTACTGCGGCGCAGGATTTGATTCAGTTTAGGTTTTTACCATGTCGTTTAAGGGTTACGACAGTGGTTTACTAATTATTAGTAGGATACCTCGCCATAGCAACTTGCGTTGTACATATATGCTTGAAATAAGAGATTAACGCGTACAGGAGCACCGCCTACTGACCAATCAACTCTCTCGGAAAATTGCATCACTACTCACAGAAGATCCCGTGGAACTCTGTGCGCGGAGCGTGGGAGCGTCAGCAGGAGGGCAGGAGTGTGAAAGACCCGAAGAGAGAGAGGATTGTGTGAAAGAGTGATTGTGTGCGTCAGCTTTCTGAGCTTAGACAGACTGATTGAAGCATTAAAGTCTTAAAATAGTTGACTTACTAGAAATAAAAGTTACCTTCTACATTCTTGTGAAGGTACTGAAAATTATTTCATCTTTATGTTATTAACACATTACTAATAACTGCTATGAAGAGTTTAGTACATTTGTCTCTAAGTTGTTTTTTCTTTTTCAGAGTTCTTTTTTTTTATCATTGTTTGATGAATTAATCAATAATAGAAGATTTAAATATGGTAATCAGACCTAGTTGTGGGCGATACAGCCGAAAAACCTATCAAAATAATGAAGTTTCATATCAGTCGATGTCAATAATTATTGATCATGTAGGTTGTGACTGAGAACTTGTGCACTCTGAGGGGTGGGAGGGGCTAAGGTGATTAAATAAGTCAATATCACAATATTTTTGACCAAATACACTGATGCTGAGATGGTATTGTAAGGATGACTATTGGTGATCACAAAATATTAACCCAATGACATTTTTTTTGATAAATAATCATCAGTATTGTGGATATGTGGGCAAAGTGTCAATAGAAGAACAGCTAGAACAGTCTAAGTTCAGAAAGTCGCATCACTTTACAGTAATGAAGCCTTTTTAACCAGGACAAAACAACACTTGCACCGTATGACAGTGTAACGATATCCAAAATCTCTCACAAGATCTAGTCTCGTATCACGATACAGTATTGATTGCCCAGCCCTAATCAGACCTCGTCCTCATGATGATGACTCAGTAATATAAGATGTAGAAACAGGAAGAGCCTTGTGCTTTAAACATCATGAAGCAGTGAGTAAAAGGTCTTTAAAACGGGAGCTGTTGGTGTGATGGCAGTCTCTTTCCATTCTGCCAGGGATTTTTTGACATCCAGCACCCATCCAGCAGATGTGCGTTACTTTTTTTTAAATCTTTGCAGTTATATCATAAACCTTACGTTTTCACAGTGTTGCTGTGGTTTTTTTTGTTCTTGTTTGTTTGTTTTGGTGCTTCTCCCTGCATGTGGCATCTCCCTTTTAGCCTGGATTATGTGTTTTATTGTAGTATGAAATGTTTGTCGTAGTTTGCTTTGTGTTTGTAAAGTTCAGATTGAAAAAAAACTTTATCATTTGTCATGACAGAAAATAATGCCACTCTTCCTGCCAGTAGAATTGCCCATATTTGCGATTGGTCATATGCTTCAAACACTGCCACTTCTATGTGAACACACTCATGTCAAGATTGGGAAAACCTGAGCTCATAACTTCCATCGTGTGACAGCTTAACGTGATTGTGGTTGTTAGGTTTGTGGAGCCGGATGACAAACACATATCTTGTGGTATTTTGAACTTGCTTCATAGCACAGGCTACTTATTTCTCTTCCTGTCTGCAGGCTGAAATACCTCCCGTAGCTGTTAATAAAGGAATATACCACAGCGCCTAACTTTGTTTTTAAACTCCCCTTTTACAGGACTGGGCTTATCCAATGAGACGAGAGATGCAGGTATGTAAAATGAGTCTATAGAAAAATAGAAGAGTTGATATCAGAAAGTCCTTATTCCTGTTTCTGTACTTAGCAGTGGTTCACTATGCATTAAACCAATGGAATCCCAAAGATTGTTTCCCCCACATTTGGTAGCAGTCTCTGAATGAATAGTGGTGAAAGCACACTGAATGTAACAATCTTTACAAACAATATCGTAATTCGGTTCTAGACAAACGTGTAGGGCCTGTACACATTCGAGTTCTCTGTTCGTAGGAGGCCGTATTTCAATACCTACCCACAACCCATTGCAGTCATGTGATCATCATCATGTCATGTTACTTTTCTGCGCTCCAAGGTAATAACAAAAACAAATGAGCTATTCATGGTGTTGATACAATGAAGAATTTTGTTATATATGGGGCACAATGGGTTGCATTCAAACATCAACATGATTATTTCATATTTCAAATTTATTCACTAAAAATATCCTTTGTAACATATTTAGTTTTTCTCAGTTTCAACCATATCACCCTAACCTACATTAGATTAGAATGGATTAAAAAACTTTGTTCATCCCCAGTGGGGAAACTCATTTTCCACCAAATCAGTTCATACACACAACAAATTTATACAGTACATTCACAGTACACAACAAATACAGAAATATATCCATAAAATAAAGACATTTTAGACATGATTTACAGCTGTAGATCAGAGCCACAGCTAAAAGTGTTCATGAAGAAATTTGACTGCTGCTGGAACAAAAGACTGTATAAAGCATTCATTAGAACACAGTCAACAAGTTGCTCACAGAAAGAGCTTCTAAGGGTGCAGTCACACTAGGCAGTCCATACCTTACCTGAGCACGTTTGACCCTTAAAGTTCAGTTTGTTTGACTAGTGTGAGCACTGCGTTCCACGCTAAAGCACGGCGCGCTTTGTCGGCCTTGGCACGGTTGGAGAGGTGGACTTAAGTACGATATGGATGCACAAGCACGGAGCGCTGACATCATTGTGACTGTGGAGGATTCACCTTAAATTCATGCAGACAACAGCATACAATGTCCACACAAAAAGCAGTGGAAAAATCCACAACTGTCTTGTATACCGCGGGAACCAGAGAACAGTTTAAAAATGTTTCAAAAAGTCTGTTGAAGATATTGCCCGACCGATATATCGCTTTGCAGATATTATCGGCCGGTATTAGCCTATTGCAGGTATATTGGTATCAGCACATATTCTCTTTGATATATGCAGATATTAAGTCAGTTTTAAGGCTGGAAAAATAGTCATTTAAAATGGTGTAATCATGTAGTTTGTCCAGCAGAGGGCAGTCCATTATTTAATTAGAAGTAAGTGAAATGTTTAGTCGTCAGTGCACTGATGTTTGGAATAAAGTTTGTTTGATATCCTGCCTTCATTACATACCTTTGGCACACGTATTTGATAACCACATTCAAAATATAATATATAGAATATCAGCTGATGTATTGGGTATCGGAATTTTCTTACTCCCTAATATCGGCATCGGCCCCAAAAATCCCATATCAGTCAGGCCCTAGGTAAACACACTGACCTACCTCTGAGATAAGGGTTAATGAACCTTATATTTAGAGGCACAAATTACATACAGTGGCTGGCTGTGAGAGTTTAAAAAATACGAATCTGTCTTGGTTGAGGGCATTCATCAGATCATGCTATTTGCTGCTAAATATAGTGATATACTGCAGAATGCTTGTACACGTACTACTGAAGTCATCATGCTTTTAAAGAGGCTGAGTCTCTCATCCTGAGTTAATTTAAGTTTTTCAATTATTTTGACCATTAAGTAATGTTAATGCTGGTGTTGTTTGTGATGGCCTGCTCTCTTTCTTTTTTAGGAAATTTTACCGGGACTGTTTCTAGGTCCCTATTCTGCTGCCATGAAAAGCAAGGTAATTTTTCCAGAATTTAACCATTGGTGCTTGAAGACATACTGTGCTGTTCATATTTTTGCAGCTCATTTTCCTTTTCTTCTCTCTTTGTTTAGCTGCCAATTCTTGAAAGACAGGGCATAACGCATATTGTGTGTGTCCGACAAGACATTGAAGCCAATTTTATCAAACCAAATTTCCCTCATACATTTAGGTAAGAGCTCAGTCGTTCTGTGCACGCTGCTTTTACAAGTGACAATCAAAAACTTGATGCACACAAACATAGTGCTGCACAGTAATGTGCGTGTAGAAGTTGCACGCTGTAACTTTTGTAAGTAGTCAGAGCTAGATCACTTGATCCTCATCAGCACCTGAGTTCAACATGCCTTTTTGTGACCGCTGTAGGCACATTTGCATTTTCCTGGCTCCCAAGCAGAATCAGCACTGTGTCAGAGTCTGAAAGGATCTTTGTGAACAGGACCAGGATTACTCAAACCTTATGTAGAGAGGATCAGTGCTGTGTCTACCTCTGCAACCCAGAAACCAAAATGCAGTCTTCACAGTAGAGATCATGCAGTTTAAAGACTAAAGAAGGTGTGTCAGATTAGGAGCGCAACCAGGAAAAAGCTTGTGTTTTCTTAAACATGTACGGGTTTGTGCACTGTGAATTCTGCACGGTCAGTGCAAGCAAGCTAGACTGTGCCTCGCTGGCAGTTGGATTCTCCATCACGACAATGAGCCCGCTCAGAATATGTTGGATATGCACAAGTTTCTCACCAGCATCAACTCATGCTGCAGCAAGACTACATGACTTTCAAGTCCTTACCGATTATGAAAAGACTTGGAGTATACACTAACCGACTGGCTTCAGGAATTTTTTTTATGACAACTGAAAGACTGGGGATCATACATGTAACAACCACGCCACATAATGGATCACAGACTACACGATTTGTCAATTTAACTGAAGCCAATTGAATGCACCGAACTCTCACGAAAACACTTGTGAGAGCAAGAGTTTGAAGAGTAAACAAACAAACGTGGATGACAGAGGGCCAGCTGCTGCACCTGTTGGCGCAGCCATTTGTGCCGAGAAATCCAAAACAAAGAGGAAACGGGCTTGAATCAAGTCGTGAAGGAGTAGACGTGGGCAATGTGGACTCTACGTACTGCAGAGCGAGTTGGAAATGAGTGAATCAAATGCCGTCTGTTTTCACTGGCTGTCGGCAACACCCTTTGCAGTTGGGTTGGTAACCAGTATACACTACCCTATCGTGTCCAGAGTCAGCTCAAAAAAATCAAACATGTTTGATTTGCTCTGACTGAAGTCTGGAGGGGTTTGTTCTCACACACTTGCCGATTCGAGTCTGTAGCCCCTCATACACTTACAGATTTCTGTGCCAACGTGCCATGCCGAATGTCCCCAAGTAGTGCTGATTGGCGCAGCCTAGGACAGACTTGGTCCAATTGTGAATCATGGATAAAATCAGGCAAAAAAATTCTGTGGTCTAGCCTCAGCCTCAGTCCTTGTTTTTCACACCCCGTATTTGCCTGATTCAGTTCCCTGTGACTTTTTCTGTTCTCCAAAAAGAATTTTGCTCTGAGTCACCATAACCCGAGCCATACAGTGGTCACAAAACACATGTAACTCAGTTTCTGATGATGATCCAGAAATTAGATTGAAATGCTTCTTGCTTATACCTGTTACATGAACATTGCTGTGCTGCAGTTGTGAGCAACAGGAAGTCCCTTAAGTTTTCGATTGCACCTTGTAGACCTTAATCCTTGATGTTAAAAGCTTTTTGTGTGAATAGTTTAAAAACGGTAAGATGTCTGATCAAATGCTTACTTTCTAACCCATAAACTATGTTTTATCTTTGCAGATACCTTGTGTTAGATATTGCTGACAATCCAGTGGAAAATATAATTCGATTTTTCCCTACAGTGAGTTACAAAGTTTGCTTTTACTTCCTTCTTTGCAAGCTTTTCATTGACTGGAGGGTGGAGCATTTACTTCACATTATGTTTGATACACTGCATTATATTTTTCTCCTAACAGACTAAAGAATTTATTGATAACTGCTTAGCAACAGGAGGTAAGGATGCATGCAGTTTTCATTGTCAGATTGTCGAGTAGAAAAAATCTTTTATCAATAATCTCTTGCTTTGTTCTTTTAGGAAAGGTACTAGTTCACGGTAATGCAGGGATATCAAGAAGGTGAATTTTGTTTTGTTGTTTGATATTTCCACTTCATGCATTGTATCTCATTATGCACTGAACTGTCTTTTACAAAGTAGGTGCTTAAGTTTCCCAAATATCCTTTGATATTGTATTTAATCATTTTCTTATAAATTCTGCCAAATTGCAGCTATGAATGTAAAACTGTGTCTCCTATTTGTTCTTTCAGTGCTGCCTTAGTGATTGCATACCTTATGGAAACATTTGGGATGAAATACAGGTGAGTTTTGTCTTCGCAATTTTTTTTTTTCACGTGATATTGAAGCTTTTAATTTTTTCGATAAGTGTCAGACAACTATGTACAATATTCCTCACACACGTCTCTAGTTTCTTCATGTCTACATTAAATTGCATTAAAAAGGAAACAGTCAAATTTAGGGCCTGACCGATGTATTGGTTTGCGGATATCGGCCTATTACAGATATATTGGTATCTGCGTATATGTTCACCGACTACTGCCGATATTAAAACTGTTATTTAAGGCTGGAAAAAAATGTGTGGACTAGTGATTTAAAATGGTGTAATCACATAGTTTGTCCATCAGAGGGCGGTCCATTATTTAATTGGTAATAAGTGAAGTGTTAACTTTTCATTTTACTGTTTGGAATAAAGTTTGTTAGATTTCCTGCCTCCATAATAT
>JAQFJA010000001.1:8039834-8049999 GCA_029874485.1 Naso brachycentron
ACAACAACCAGTATTTTTTGGAAATTTGAAATGGCTGACACAGGACCAAAAAGGAGACATTCAGAAGCACCGAGAGCCTAAAGAAGAAGTTGTTTGTGCCATCACCGCAGCAACGTTATCATCAGACTAGCACGAAATTTCTCTGACATGCGCGTTTATGTCAGGGGGCACGAGAGGGAGAGAAGGAGATGGGGAGGGGCGGGCTTGCTCTGTTTTATTTGAAAACATTGTCGAACGTCAGCAGAAGTAACGTCAACCAACCGTGCTTAGAGTGCCTTTAATTAACATTTCTCATTATGGTGGTAGCGGCACTATTTTCTAAAATAAAAATAGCTAATAGCATGACAGGGTGATGTAGCCGTCACAGCATGCTACCATTGCCGCAATACTACCTGTAACGTTACGGCAGATTTCATGCACACAGGGCGCTAACGTTTGCCATTTGTGTAACACATTATGAAACGTGTCTTAAACTAAGATATTTGCATTTGGAGTTTAGCAAGATAACCTTCACAAGTGAACATAACTTGGTTTTTGAAATGTTGCTGCTGCCTCTTGCTTCACAACGTTTGGCATGCAGCTTGCTAGTGCCACCCTCACTTCCTGAGTGTGAACTGCTCTGCTACTTCATTCACACATGCGCATTTCAACAACAGGGAGTCAGTCAGTCAGTCAGTCAGTCAGTCAGTAAGCCCCTGACACGTTCCTAGGGGTGTTCCCTTCCGTCAGACCAAAAACCTTCCACAAATTTCAGTTCTTGTTCTACAAAGCAAATGTCACAAGTAGAACAACAGATGCTGCCTTCAAATTTTTTAAATGATGCTCTCATTATGGGGTGAGTGGGCTTTAACTGTTAAATTAATTTTCAGTACCTCTTGGCCTAATTTCTTCTCAAAGTTGTGTCCATCTTGCATGTCTGCCTCTCTCCACTGATCTTTTATTTGTTCACACAATCTTTAATTACGCATAATTGAATGAGTGTTGCTTTCTGTCTGATTATATCAAACAGAGTTTTATATTTACAGTTCTGTTCCCTTGTCTGGTGCAACATCAGACCTTAATGGATTCATGTTTTAAATGTTGTTTTAATGAACTTCATTAGTGTTTCACTTAATAGCTTTAAATTTACGAGGCTTGCAGCACATGTTGATTTGGAGGCTTCTCGACTCACCAGTGGTCTGTCAAAGTGCTGTCGTCTAGTCAGTGAACACCATTATATCAATGTCTTCTCGTCTCCTCCGTCTGTTGTCTGTCTTGTTCTGTGTGTGTCTGTCTGTGTGCACATGCACGTGCACTTGGGAGATGGATGAGGGTAATTTCCATTGGCCCAGACACTACTTTATCACTATAGTGTATACACACGTACACACACGCTGTACTTACACGCATGCACAGCCCAAGGCTCCACTTTATCACTATAAGAAACAAACATGGACTTTTAAATCAAAAGCAGATTACATTACACGTCTATACATGTCACACTCAGGCATGCAAACACACACACACACACACACACACACAGAAATTCAAAGTCTGGTATTCGTATGTACAAGCACATATAGAAGACTGTGCTCTCACATGTGCACGGACGCTTATGTATGGCAGCCACAAGGGCAAACATCCACCCTACACAAGTGTACAAGGTCACAGTGAAGAAAAACATATGTGGACATGCTAACACGAGTGCACACACTCCAACACACAGTGAGCGAGATGAAAAGAGTTTCAGTAGATGCTTATATTTCTATATTAAATTATATTTTTGAGATTCATTTGTTTTCTCTTTAGGACAAACCTATTCATGTTCACACTATTCACTATTATGCTAATTCTGATTGCATGTCTCTATGCTAATGACACCAGTTAAATTAGGAGTCTGTTCTGTGAAGGACACACTGATGGGTGTGTGTAAGTGTAAAGAGAGAGAGAGCACGTAAGTATATATTTAATGAGCTCTAAACGACGGGTTACACGTTTTAGTATTCCGCATAAGAATTTTTCTGTGTTTATTGTTTTTTACATGGTTTACGTAAAGGTCACGGAATCATGGCTCACAGAAATCAGAATAAAGGTCAAGCTAATCACTTAGGCCAATCATTTTATATCTTATTGGTAGAAATATAAAATATTTCATTAGAAATCGGTTGTTGAAAATTAGCACTGCATAATTAATCAAAATCACAACATGGCCTACTGCAATTTCTAGATCGCTGGGAGGTGCCATATTTGTTAAAGGAGAAATGTCTTGTTGTTCCCCATATATTGTCTTGGCCCACACATAATATTCTACAGACTAAAGAAAACATCTTTTTTTGATTCAGATCCCTGCAAAACATCATAATCATTTAAATTTGTTTTTCAATGAAAATGAGAGTAGCGATGTAAACATGATTGTTCCCTCTAACATCTCAAATCATATTGCAAATGCAATATCAGTTGAAATAATTGCAACTACGTAATTTTTTTTAAAACAATGCAACCCTATTGGAAATCATAAGAATTCAGTTTTACTAGCTTTTGTATTTTACAGCCAACTTCTTGTGGTAGGTTTGAGTTACTCATTCACTTAGATGTGAATCCTTAAAGTATTTTAACATGATGTGAGTTGCTGCAGAACCATCGGCAACAAGCACTGTGCAACCACTTTGCACCGTATGAAGTCAAACTCTCTGTATGTCCTCTCTGTTGTCGTCAGTGTGATGTATCTGATCACCGAGTTAACTCTTTGCTTCAGTTTCTTTTGTAAACTAGGATTTATGCATTATGGCAGGTTTTCATGTTAGACTACAGAAGCAAACACCGCTTAGTCTTTGTTAGTTTTCACTAATGTCTTCCCCTCTGTGTTTTGCAGAATGTGGATAAAGCCCATTCAACAATCTGGTGCATGTGTTTGTGTCTTTTCATTTCGGGTCGCGCAGAAGACAATGCTGTGTTGTTGGCTAATTTATCCCGACATTAGTGTAGTTTAAAAAAGAAAATTTCTAATTAAACACAGGAATGATAAAGATACATGGAAGGAAGGAAAGAAAGACCATTTTTGCAAAGCAAAAAAATTCTATTTTCAGAGAAGAAGGGCAGAACAGAGAAAAGGGTTTATCTTTACTTCAACCTTCAAATGATCTATCGGGCAAACTCGTGTGAGCAATCAAAGATTTTAAAAAGTCCTATTTTTGGGAAGTTGGGGGTGTGATGTTATTGAACGTGACGACAGACATTCAAAGCTTTGTTTGAAAAACCTCCACAGAAACTGTGAATGTCAAAAAATGACATTCTGTACAGCCCAGACTTTTGCCCTCTCTCTCTCTCTCTCTCTCTCTCTCTCTCTCTCTGTCTCTCTCTCTCTCTGTGTCTTAAGCACAGTTTTAATGGGTAAGTCGTCATTATTACAATGACTATTGATTAAACACTATTGGTGCCATAAAAACGCCATTATCATTACAACCTGGCTCCACTTAAAACATGTAGCAACACACATATAGCACATAAATGCACAAGCTCTTGTTAGTGTAATTGTAATATGTACGCATGTTGACGTGCCTGAGCACATAAATATACACACACACACACACACGCACACAAACACACACACACACACACACACACACACACACACACAGAGGTATACACACATAGTTGGATAAAGAATTTGAACCTCGACCTGACAGTCATTTTGGAGTGGGAGATAATTGTAGTTGTACAACCTCAGGAATTACGTGCGTGTTGTGTGTGTGTGTGTGTGTGTGTGTGTGAGAGAGAGAGAGAGAGAGAGAGTGAGTATGAGTGAGTATGACACGCAGTGAGAGGTTTATATGCACCTCAAATGATATTTAGAGAAAAAATACTGCCAGTGAATATAAGTCAATAATTATCTAAAAAAGAACATTTGACCCTGTGCTAAAAAATTCTTGAATTTTCAGGGGGTGAAAAAAGTGTTACATATTTTTATTTTCAAGATTTTTTTTAAAATTTCTCAGCATTATAATTTAATTTTTTTTTCAATCAATCAAACCTCAGTTATAACAACTAAATGCCTGTTTGACACAATATTAACAAAAAAAATGACAGGACTTAAAATGTTTTTGTTTGTTATAATCATAATACAGGCATTATTTTAATCATGTTCGCGTCATTTACATCCGTATTCAGAGTTGATGTGTCCTATTTGATTCACCATTTATGCCTATGAAATCACATTTGTTCCTCTCAAAGATGGAAAAGCTTTTTCATTATAACTGAAACTGATGGCAAAAAGAGGAAGAAAGCAAATAACTGGCATAATGGAAAGAAAACAAACAGAGAAAGAAGATGCATTTATCGGACTTGAACTCTGTGTTTCATGGTGGTTAAAGTGTATCTTGTATCTGGCATCTCATGTTTTTTAAAAATAAATGATCAATTCATCAAACTGTGTGGTTAAGTATTATAAATTATAAACCGGTATACTGTCGTTGCAATAAAGATGCTCTCTATACGTTTACCCTGCAGACAATGCTAATAATGTCTGCTCTAAACAAAGCCAAAGCTTTTAAGTGATTCATGTTGTTATTTTCAAACATAAAAATCAAGCTTATGCTCTGTGGTATTCTACTCTGTGGAGACGGATGTAAATAAACAGCAGGCATCAACAGCAACCATGAGCGGAAACTGTGACATTGTATCAAGCTGTGGACAATTGTACCAGTTTTTGTGTCATGATAAAATTCCAAAGTCTAAAAAAGCCCAGAAGTTTAGAATGGATTTGGATGAAATCAGCAGTTGCTCAAGTGCCTCTGACCCTGAACGGGATAAGTAGGACTGAAAATGGATGAGGAGCAGCTACAGTTACTTGGCAACCATCAGAGTGTTACCATGTTTGCTCCCATAAACGTGTCCAAAATGACTATTTGTGTGCCTTGGGGCTTTCTCTGTAATGCTTACTGCCAATGGCCAGATCCGAATACAATGTTGACACCCCTCAGAGTCTCCTCGGGGCAACACATGTCAATCAAACATAACATCCAACAGTAAAAGCACTGATGTACTCATCATGTGCCAGCTTCTGAGAGACAAGATGAGGCATAAATAAAACATGAATGAGTTTTAGAGATTCCTAAAAAACATACTCACCTCATCCATTGTAAGGTAGTTCACTTTAATCATTTAGCATCTGCAGTGTATTGTTCATGCTGTTAGCTTAGCACGATAAGTGTTTGAAATGTTTACGTTAATAGATACGAACGTCTGCTTTAAGTGCTTACTCATGGGACACAAAGTTGGAAAGCTTAGATTCTTGGGATTCAATTGTTGCAGGTCACTTCAAAATACATTTAAAACAGCAGGTACAATCAGTGCTTCTTTTACACAAGCAACATCATACAAACAAAAAGTCTTTCCAGCTCACAGAGAAGTGTCTGTAATCCCCTGATCGAAAACCTCCTGGCAAAAATCAGATGATGAAATCAAATAAAATATTTAGAAGAAAACATATTTATTATATCCATACATTTACATAGCTGCTTTGTCTCTTCAAATTCTATTAATTTTATTGGCAGTTTCCTTTGTTGGTAGTGTCGCAGCTACACACCACCCTGGACACTTGTGCTCTTATCGTCAATTTGCTCTCATGTCTCGGCTTCAGAGCTGGCATGGGTGCACATTCTTATTACATGCTCAGCTGCCGGACTGCGTGATGCACGGCTTACCTGTGCTCTTTCCAACCTGCCCACAACACACAACTTCAGCCCGCTGATCCCTCAGGCAGTCTGGTCCACTGCTATGGGAGTTCTATTGTAGCAATATATCTGTGTGTGCGTGCTTTATCATTTGTGTGTGCGTATCCAGATCTGTATGTGCGTGTTCAGATCTGTGTGCGCGTATTCAGATCTGTGTGTGCGTGTTCAGATCTGTGTGCGCGTATCCAGATCTGTGTGCGCGTATCCAGATCTGTGTGTGCGTGCTTTATCATTACATCAAGTAACGTTAGCACTAGAAGCTAGCTAAGTTAACTGGTCCCATTAACATTGGCTGAAAATGTTGTTGCCCACACAGGAGGTCATAGGAGGGTGAATTTAATGTTATTTAGTTTTAGATCCAAACGACTGGCCTGTCTCATTAACAGCAGCCCATTTAATTCACCCTCCTTATTTGATGTATTTGCCTCTCAACATCACCACAGGCACAACGATCATCTGTTACCCCAACAACGACACGCTTAATATCACTGGGTGCTACACACTGACTAGTGGTGTGTAGGCTGTACTGCTACTGCAGCCAGGCAGAGTGAGCCTGTGAGCCTGAGGTCAGGGCAAAGGAAAGGCGAAGTTACAGACAAATCTTTTCTACACATGCGGATCGCTGCACAGATCTGCCACAGCAGAAGTGTAGCAAAAATCACGTGTAAAAAGACAGCCAATCGAGAGCTCCTGTCTGAGTTGTAACTGAGGACAGACATTTACGGATCTATGTATGCATTTACAGATTTGTTTACACATTTACAGATTTATGTACACTTACAGATCTGTGTACGCATTCACAGATCTTTGCATGCATTTGCAGATTTGTCTTCACTTGCAAATCTGAATACAGACATACAGATTTTTTTACACACACACAGATCTGATTACGTACACACAGATCTGAACACGCACACACAGATCTGAACACGCACACACAGATCTGAACACGCACACACAGATCTGTATACACACATGCAGATCTGATTACACACACACAAATGATAAAGCACGCAAACACAGATCTATTGCTACAATAGTACTCCCATATCTAAGTTAATAAAACCAGCCTGTTGTCTTTCAAAGTTAAAAAAAAAAAATTTTTTTGTTTCCTCAGACTGTTTCTCTGCTGAGATGCTGTGCACAAAGGTGAACACAAGAAACTTCATACTAAAAAGACAATTTTTGGTTAAGCTTTTTTCACAGAACAGACTTTTTTTTCCTCCTCATCACTTACATTTGGAAGCACATTTGGGAAGGGATCCCTTTGTATATGACCAAAGTTTCATTATTCATATAGGCAGCTTACTATCGAATAAAATTTGAAAATGTGTGAATCTTTAAGTTTGATTCAGAAACCTAAAACAAACTCCGACATATATTTCAGCCAAGCACCATGGCAGATGGTGAAACAGTCACAAAATGTAATTAACAGGATTTGTGGACATAAATTTCCACTGAAGTCATGTCAGTCAGTACGAATTTCAAAGAGAGTTTGTGTCTGTTTACACAAATTGCACAAATTAACTTTTGTGACGATTTCAGGAAACATGCATTCATGAATTCATGTCTGTGTACACAAATCCTATTATTGAGATTTCCCGGCTAGTTCACAAACACGTGATTTTCACTACGGTCAGCTTGACAATTTTTCCCTAACCTCAACCAAAGTGTTTTTGTTGTCCAAAACAGGAGTCAAACCCTGGATTCCTCCCTCACCGTCCACCCGAACCTCCTCCCCACAACTCTGTCACTGTTAATAAATGTAGTGCATCATTCGGTCATAAAAATGGTGCAGGCATTAAAGCATTCTAGTTAAGTTTCACAAAAAAACATTAACTTTTTTTCCATGTACAAGAGCCTAAAGATAAAGGAAGACTATGAGGGAACTAATGTCCAGTTATATGTTAGACTATTTGTGTTTCTCTTTTGCAGTGATTTTTAAAAATGTTACGCAACACAAACAAAAATGATCATCCACAGCAGGGTGTCAGTGCTGCATGCAAATATCAACAGTTAGACAGCATGTGATGAAGGAGGTCATGATGGGGTTCTCACAGTTTATGGGTCTCTGAGGCGATATAGTCAAAAACACTTAGCATGTCATCACCATTTCCCTGGTTTGATACTGGCTGAGACGTTTGTTGCATGGTATCCCTCCTGCTCTCTCCCCATGTTTCCTGTCCCCTTCTCTCTTGTCAGATCGAGGCAGAATTGCCAAAAATAAACCTTTTAAAAAAATGCCAATTTAAGAAACATTTTCACTTCAAGCCGCTTGACTGACTTCTGCTTTGCAACCTTAACACAATGCTTGTTGAGTGCTGCCAAACAGTGCCATCTCCTGGGGATTCACAATATCTACAAGAGATGTATGTGATTGAGCACTGGTAAACACAGAAACAGAAAGCCAATTTACTGACTATCCTGACAGTCCCAGGAGAGAACAGAGAAAAGCAAAAACTGGGGCAGAGGAAAAAAGAAATGGAGATCGTTTCAGGCAGAGGAAAGGGGAGAGTAAGTGAAAGACGGTTTGTCAGTACAGAGGACTTTCTACGGACATTTTTGTGGCTGCACAAGAGGAACACGAGAAGTAAACCATCATAACTATATTGATGAAAACACAAATGAACCACAACTGCTTGAATTGACTTTGGCTGTTAATAAAGCGGCCAACAGTTGGAGGCATGCACAAACGCAAGCACACACGACATGTTGTCAAACGCAAGTAGAGCTGGTGACTGTTGCATGTTGGCAGCCTCCTGCCAGACAGCTGGGGTTTTATTAGCAGACACAGGATTAATAGACTCTATTACCCAGAGCAATTAAGGACTTAATTGGAGAGAAAATAGGCCCCTTCGAGAGGGAACGTGTAGGGGAGAACGACAGGAATAAGCATATCTTCAGAACAAAGTCCTCATTGGCATATGTACAAGCGTGTGTGTGTGTGTGTGTGTGTGTGTGATTTTTGTCTGTTCCTGCAATGCCTACTCAGACCACTGGGAGGTGAGTGAGAGTTATCAGATGATGTTCTTACATGAACGTCAGATGAGTATCTCATGTTTTTGGTGGCCTTGCTCATTATTGTATTCAACTCCAACCTCCCTCTGGCATTCAGTTGCATGTGGTAATTTACTGGATAGGAATGAATATAGCACTGAACGCAGTTTGATCTTGGAAATATCTTGTCACTGACGTTTTCTGAGAAGCGTGCAATTTGATTGAATTACTGGAAAATTCATTTGTCTATTTTTAGTATTTCATTTTATTGTGTCATTTGTCGTCACAACCAAACAGCAGGTGCTCTTGTGGATTACGCCACCAAACTTGTGAGTCCATAATAAATGTTCGACATTGGTGAATGGACGAGCTTTATTCATTGAGAGCCATCAAAGCCTCCATCGGGCACAGACATGCAGCTGATGACACTTGAAGAAGGCTGTTGCTTGCTGAAACTCTCCTGCTTTGTGATTTTTCAAAAACTTACCAACTCCCAGTACTCTAATCCCACACACACACACACACACACACACACTGTCAGCTTCCATATGCTGATGCACAGTCCAGTGGTCCAGTGGCTGTTCGATCAAAAGAGCATTTTTTCTCAGCTTTTCTCTTTCAGCTCATTTTCACTTTCTCTTCTTTATTAATATCTGATTCAGCATGGAAAAGTGCATGGTTGGAGCTGCTAAAGCAGTTAGAGAATTTGCTGCAAAGTAAATGATTTGGCTGTATTACAACATGTTTATGTAGCAGTTCATGTCTGTACCTCTCTGTGCACAAGAATGATAGAAATACAGACAATAGAGTTATGCAGGGAAACACTAGCATCTAGGTTTTGTATGTGTTTCACTGAACAATTACAGTCAATGACGGATCAAAAGCCAATCATTTGATCTATAAAACAACAGAAAAGTAAAAGAAAGTCCAATATATGTTCCTACAACTTAAAGCAACTACCTCAAAAGTCTTCTTTTGAAGTAATTGCTCACAGCAGATGTGTCACCAGCACCAGTCAACCCACCAGCTCCACAGCTGACAAAACTCCAGGGAGGAAGCCACAGGAATACGGTATCATCAGGAGTAAAAGTAGGCCGGTACAGTGTAGTACTGCGTACCAACAAAAGATTCAGTGACGGTATGCAGCACTGGAAAGAGGGGAAATGAGCTGCCTGTCAAAACCCACATTCAGAACCAGCCACAGTCGCACTTTAAGCAAGAAAACACGTCTGCTAACAACATGACATCTTAAACAGCAAATGATCCCCTTATCAGTTGCTTCTAAGTTGTTCTGAATTGCTTCTGAAGCGTCTATGCTGTGTTTTGATCCGTGCTGGACGGAGCCCAGCTGCCTTTCATTAGTTAACGTTAGCACAAGCTTCAGCTGACTGATATCCAGCGCTGTGAGGTTTTGGCAGGCAGGAATTTGTTGCAAAATCTCCAAAGTAAAATGTGTA
>JAQFJA010000001.1:8050099-8063039 GCA_029874485.1 Naso brachycentron
TCGAGAGCTCCTGCCTGAGTTGTAACTGATGACAGACATTTACAGATTTTTGCAAGCATTTGCAGATTTGTCCTCACTTGCAAATCTGAATACAGACGTACAGATTTTTTTACACACACACAAATCTGATTACGCACACACAGATTTGAACACACACACACAGATCTGAGCACGCACACAAAGATCTGGATACGCACACACAAATGATAAAGCACGCACACACAGATATATTGCTACAATAGTACTCCCATACACTGCTTTGGTGATATTTGGTAGCAACTAGCTGGACCCCAGTCCTGGTGTCCTCCTGGCATGTTGAGTTGAGTTGAGTTGAGTTGTGCTTTATTACCCTGTGGGGAAATTTGTCTTGGGCCTTAAGAGAACACAGTTGCTTCACCTAAAAAACATTCCATAACATCACACCACAAGAAGCTTTGACACAGTGTAAAGGTTGCTTCACATAACAAAAAACATAACAGACATTGACAATGGCCACAGAATGGCTTAGCCAGGTGACTGTAGGAGTTTAAGTGATAAGTGCCAGGTGCATGTATGTTATTACACATTGCTCTATTGCACTAAGATGTATTCAGATTTGGCTGACTCTTAAGTGTTAAGCAGACTTTGTCCACATTTTGAAGTGCCGTTATCTGATTCAGCTTGACTTTTTCCCACAATGCACCACCTGCTCCTCGCTCTCATGTCATATTTGGGCCGTAGGGTTGCTAATCAGCCAGCCAAAACAAAGATTTCTAGAAGTGTGCACAACAGTAGCAGGTATAAGCTTGTAAACACTACCCATTGACATTGCTGGAAGATTGGTGATTCAATTGATACAAACCATTTTAAGAGACCATCATAAACAGCAGGTACAATCACACCTCTGCTGTTCACCGACAGAGTGTATTGAGTTCATGCCTTCATGCTGTAGCACCATTATGTTTTTAAGCTTAAAACTTGTACCATGAGTCACCTAAAGGCACATTTCTTCAACAAAATTAATTTTAATGATAGGAATCTTCTTTATTTGGAGTCTTACATTTCTGATAAATAGGTTACTAAGTAGATCCAGAACTTCACAGGCAACATCAGCATTTCTTTGTATTAAACATTAAAGTAGAAATAGTTTCATAGATCAACCACAATCTTAACCAACACAGCATTAAACGCAGGGTTGGCTGAGTGACGTTTCAGTATGTTCTGAGGCTTGTGATTACCTTTGCTTTTATTTAGGTTTAAGGATGAAAAGGATGTTTGAGTGTGAGATGAAAGTTATTGGGCGCAGGAAATGCTCAAAGAAAAAAACCCATTCAGAGCTGACTGACTGCTGCCTTCAGAGAGGATTGAGGAAGAGCTATTCCCCCGTGAAACAACCTTTGATTCAGACTACGGCAGAGCAGTCAAGCAGTAAAAAGCGATTTCCTGCAAAGAATACTGCTCTGCAAACAATAACCTGCTCTTTTTATCTTTACTCACCCCTATTCTTCTGGTTTAACCTGCCCACAGACTGTCTGCTTGGCTAAACTTTGCTCTTTTCATGTTTTCCTAATTTCGTGCTCACTTGTTTAACATTACCGTCTTTCTCGCTTGCTTTCTTTTTTCAATTCTTGTCGCTATGCAGGAAACCAGTAATGAGAAAAACTTAGTAAGCAAAAGATGGAGTGGAAAAAAACAGAATCCAGATCGACCTCTCGGGTCATATCTGTAAGTAAGCAGCGGTGAAACTATAAATGAGCTGCAGATGTACCATAATCAGCCAAGAGTTCATGCATAAACAGCACTGTCTCTGCATGTAAGTTGGGTGCAACCTTTACCACTAACAGATCAAGAGCTGTTTCACATGATATTTAGAATTCAACCTTTACCGTATATGGTTGAGGCAGCTTGCTTAGTAATGTGTTTACGGAAAAAGAAACAACATTAAGGAACATGAGAGTACAGTAAATCTTTAGAAACAAGGAATGTTTTAGTTTTACTATTTAGGAGGCTGACATGGTTTTAGACACACACACACACACACACACATACACACACACACTCTAACAAGCTGCAGTGTCATGCATTAATACACAATGCAGCACTGCCAGGAACATACATACATGTGTGGGAGCAGTATTCAATATGTTCTGGAAATCTGCCTACATACATGCATGCCTGTGGTCTGGATGCACAGAGTTTGTGTGTGTAAAGTGTGTGCGCGGGTGTTTTGTTTGTGTGCAGCTCATCAACTGAAAATGTGCCAACTTGACAAAAACACTTCAACTTTCTTTTCTCATTTGTCCCAGAAATGATAGGGTATCTGCAGGAAAATGAGTCATTAAATTACACATAGCTTGGGGCTAATGGTGTGTCAATGTGTGTGTGCATGCACCACATTATAATTAGCTCGTCATGCACACGTATATACTGTACTGTTTGTGTTCAGTCATATTGATTCGATTCCAGGGTGTATGTAGTTTTGATGGCACCACTGAACCACATTACTGTTTGAATTAGTTCTTTGTTTTTAGCATTGATGTATGTAAACTGTAAAACTGCATAGATACATAATGGGTATTGTTTTAGTGTCTGTATAATCTTTTTTTAGCCTTTTTTATAAAGCATTGTCCAGTGCTACACATAAATTATATGATGTACTGTATTCCATCTAGATTTTTCTTGAATGTAAGGTTTTTTTTAAGATCAATCTGTTTGTCATTATGTGATAAACAGATGAAAATAAGAGAACTGCCAGATTTAAACCATTTAGCCTCCATCTGCTGAATTTTCTCACTTTAAAGGCTGCATTAGTTAGCCATTATCACTCAGCAGAGTAACATGCTAACACGGAGCATTGCAGCAAACAGTTTACTGCAGAAACAGATTATGTGTCTGTGTTCGTTTTAATTAATTAGGTTGGCTCACAATCATGGTAATTTTCCAAAATGTTTATGTATTCCCTGACAGATCAGCATCTACAACCTCATTAACTTCTGCCATACTTTTTAAAGCTAGCTGTTTTACTTCTGTGGCCTTCCACTCAGTATTCTGCTCTACATTTTCCCAGAGTGCATCTCTTTAATTCAGCCCGCCTGCTGTTGTTCACACTCAGCAACTTCTTTGAGAAGTTTGCTAACAAGTTTAAAGAGATTTCTGCTCCAACCCCCACCCCCCCCGAATCTCCTCTACTCCACTGTCTTTTCCCCGTCCCACCTCCCTCCATCCCTCCATTCCTGCTGCTGCTTAACTCTCTCCTTCCACCTGTCTCTTCCCGTCTTATCTCTCTCTCTCTCCTCTCCTTCTGTACTTCTCTAATCCCATCTTTCTCTCACATTCTTGCTCCTATCCCCTCCTGAGGTGATTCGGATGTTTTATGCTTGTTTAAACAGAGAAGGACTCTTGGGAGATGTGTGTGCATATTTTGACAAAGTTAGGGGAGCAATGGATAGAACTAGCACTGGAAGAAAAATGAAGGATAGAGTATATTTTTAAAAAAACAGCACAGACCCTTTAACAATTTTGTTTTTTCAAATTTTCTATAAAAACATCTGTGAAATATACAAACATAGATGTTTAAATTGCCAAAGTTCCCAAAATTCCACCTCCTTTCCTCTTTGCTGCCTCTCATATTATTCTATTTTTATAGTTTGATGGAATTAAAAGGTTATTTCTGTTTGACTTTTGCTGATTTAAAGGTCAGGTGATTTAGAGAGCATTATAATGGTCTTTAAATTAAGTAATAACTTAAAAGATAGATACATGTCTCAAGATGAAAAGGGCAAAGACCAGGTTGATAGCCCAAAGTGGAATGTGGAAAGTCCATGCAGAAAAGACCTACTCAAAAATGTAACTAAAAGTTGAGAGTCCAGAAAAAATAAGTTTTTGGGGCATTATATGCCTTGCTCATTGGATCAAACAGAAATGAGAGGAAATGAAGGCAACAATAAAGTAGGGCCCGACTGATATGGGATTTGGGGGGCTGTTGCCGATACCTATATTAAAATGTAAGAAAATTCTGATATCTGATATATCGGCCGATATTCTAAACATTATATTTTGAATGTGGTTATCAAATACGTGGGCCAAAGATATGTAATGAAAGCAGGATATCTAACAAAATTTATTCCAAACATCAGTGCACTGACCAGTAAATACTTTATTTTCAATAAAATAATGGACTGCCCTCTGCTGGACAAAATACATAATTACACCATTTTAAATTACTTTTTTTCCAGCCTTAAAACTGTTGTAATATCAGCATATATCGGAGAAGGTATGTGCTGATACCGATACACCTGCAATAGGCCAATATCGGCTGATAATATCGGCAAACCGATATATCAGTCGGGCCCTACAGTCAAGGTTCCGGCCATGCTCACAATATGCACCTTGTGATTTATTGTTGGTGCCTTTGCTTTTAGGTTTAAGCTTGTGTTCCCACAGAAATCAGGCAAAAGTAAAACCTGTCACACAAACATTGAAGCTGCCGATTCTGTGGTACCTTAAATGCACAACTTTGGTAATATTAATTGATTGCTGTTAAACTGTAAACTGTAAAAAAAAGGGCCGTTGAATGAGTGCATGTGGCTACAGTTGTGGCACAGAGCACTGAGATAATGACAAGGTAAACTGCACTGTCAGCTGCCCAGTCAGCAGTGGAGCCTGAAACTGATTTAGTTGGAGCATGTCCTTCAGATGGTACTGTGGCTCAAGCTCAAGCCTCAGGCTATAAAATAATGTGTGGATTTTTACTGCAGCTCTTGATAGGAGCTTTCTGCCACCAGTCCCAGGCACGTCCAGCAGCCTATCAGCACTCACACAGTGAACTCTGTGGCAGCACACAGGACAGTTAACAGACTGCTCCTGTGGGGTCATCTCATCAGGTCATGCACTCTGTCACCTAGAGTCACACCAGTCTGCACTTCAATGAGTGCACTCTTTTGTGAGGCTCAGTTCAATTCATTGAAAAGGTAATTTAAGAAAGAAACCAATGTGTCCTGCAGCAGCTGGATAAGAGGCATATCCGTCTACACTGCCGGTCATGGCTCTGTGCTTATCACATTTATTAGATTAGATTAGATTAGATTAGATTAGATTTCATTCCCATTACAAATAAATAGAACATGAAGTGTTAGTAATGCACCTTTTCAGTATGAACTCTGGTTATTGTCTGCAGAATTTGTTAATCATGTATAATATAATATCATAATAAAAATATAATTTATACAGGAGACACTTTAAGATGAGACGTGATTTCTCGCACATTTTGGAAATATGGCCCAATTAGAATGACAGTAACGTAACAAAAATGCTAGTTGAGACTTGGATGAATATTAAAAATACTCAAGCTGAAAAAATGTGATTTGATGTGTTCAGGTGATTGCAACAGTGCTTGTGTGAGTTGATGATGCTTAGCCTCATTTTCTTCATATTTCCTCAGTAATTCTGTCTATGTTGGTCTGCCTGTCTATTGAGAGATGAAAGAAGCATGATTAGGTCATAAATACTTCATCACAGCATTTACAGTACACACACACACACACACACACACACACACACAAACTTTCACAGTCGCAGCCTTTGATTGTGTCTGATGGCCTTTGTAGTTTTTCCCAGATTGACAGTAATTGAACCCATTCCAGCAACATTAAAGACATAAACCATCCAGTCACAAGTTTTTTGAACCAACATGACAGGGCAAAGCGAACCAAGCCAATGCCTCCAGTATGAGATGACAGGACCTCCCGCTCCCCACTGTCCCAAACCCCCAGCCATCCACTTAGAGATGCGCCACCCATATGTGCTCCCAGAATGTCAGTGAAATCATTTTGATCAGCTCCTCCCTCCCTGAATACCTAATGTCAGCATAGACATTCACAGAGCAGCCCAATACAGCTGACTGGAGTTTACTGCGAGGAAGTTTATCCAGCTCAGTGTTTCTAGTCTTTAAGATTTTAGTTTCAAGTGAATCACATCCAGCCTCATTTCATCCCAGCAGTAAATCTAGGAGGCTGAAATTTGGCATGCAGGTCAAGTGTGTGTGTGTGTGTGTGTGTGTGTGTTCGTGCATGCGTGTGTGTGAAGGCGTGTGCTTGTGTTCATGCCAATTGGCTAAAAGGGGGTGTGGTAATGGGAGTGGCCTATTGCAAAAAAAGTGCAAAACCTCCAATTGGATTCACAGACTTGCACAAGATTTGGTGGAAAGGTTGATCATGAGCCAGAGGACGGCTGATTAACTGTTCGGGTCAACTGGCAGAAAAGGGACGTGACAGTAGGAGTGGCCTGTAACAAAAAGGCGCATAACTTATGCATTCATGTAACATGGCCAGACTTTGCAGAAATACACACACACACTTTCATTGGTCATGGCTTACCCCGCCCCTACATTGTAACCCCGCCCCTTTTCAAAACTCGCCGACTGTTTGTTGCACACTCTTGTTGGAGGCATCATTGCAGACAATAATTTTTATTTCTTCACTTTCGTTCTTTCCAGATATACAGTAAAGAAAGGACTGAACATTCAAACAAGTACACATTATTTTACGTCTCAACATTTTTTGCTGCTCTTTGCAGCTATTATGAATTTGTGCTTGTTTAATGAGGATAGTCCGCTGAAACCAGTCTTCCAAATGAAACATTAAACACACTGGATGTCAAGGGACATGTAGAAGCTTTTGCTAACCCCGTTGATAGAACAACATTATCTCTCAGTGCCTCCCTAAACCAGCACAGATCGCTGCTGAAAAACGACCCATAGACTATCTGTAAAGGTCCCTTTAGGTAAGCCTGAATCACAAACATAACTCAGTTAGGCTTAAGGAAAAATCATAGTTAAGGCTGAAAGCTATAACTTCATTTTTGCGAACCATTTAATACAATCTGAACACTTAATTACTTTTTAACAACGTCGCCTGACTTCTTCCCCTGTGCTCATAATGTTTATGACAGTCCCTCGGTGTCAGTTGACAGTATTAGACTTCGCACAATTTGAAAGTCTGAATATTTTACATTTGGGGCTTTGATGTTGAAATTATAGAATTATGGAATTAACAGATTCTTAGACTTTAATTTTACCAAGTGTTTTGGAAGCATTTCTCATGCAAAACAGCTTCCATAACAGTCTCAGATGGACAACATGATGTTCCCAGTTTGTATTTGTTCAGTAATACATTAGACAGCAGAAGGTGGGTGCAGTTCATGTGTAAACTGAGTAAATTACTGGCAGCTGAAATCACACACGAATATAAAGAAGCTACTAGGAGAGATAAACCAGCAGACTCACTTTCAATTGTTCTCTATCTGTTTTTCTCAAACTTTTTTTCTCTTTTTTCAGTAGAACTGTATTCTTGTGTGTTTATCTTTGGATCTGTTATGAAACAAAGTTTTTTTTTTGTTTATTACACAAAACTTATTACAGTGGTTTCAGAACTAGTCAAAGCAGTCCAGAACCCGTCATCACTGTGGAAAAATTGCCATTCCCTTTCAGAAAATGATGTTCTGGGGACGTGGCATTACTGATCTTCTTTTCCATTTTCCATATCGCAGGCAGCTCACCACACCCTTTACTCATTCGCTTGCCTTTGCCTCTGTTCCTCTGTCTCACATTCATCTTTTCTCCACGTTTAATCCAAATATAATCAGCAGACATATTGTGTGTAACAGGCAGGAAAACAAATGAGCTAATGAATGGATCTGCGGGACTGACATTTTATTCACCATTTTGAAGAAACCCATCCAGTCTGAATGCATAGTTTTTAGTTAATGTGTACTTTTTCACAGTGGAAATAGCAGTAGCTGAATCTTATCAGTCCTATGTTCCTTTTTCCTGCCTTATTATTTGCTGAAGAGCTCTTTTCATTTCATTTTGCCGAGTATAGTTCATTCACTCAAGTTGGATAGCAAGAGCCCCTCTAGACACTGTAACATCGCTCTCTCATGCTGGTCCCTCCTCACTGCCACTTCACCACAGTGTCACCTTATGTGAACCCGACCTGCAGCTGTGGAGGATTATCTCATTAATGGGTAGGTTATAAAGAAACATATAAACAGCAGGAGACTCTTATCTGTCATCACAGAAAACAGCCGTCACCATGGCTACTGATGGATGACATGTTCTTCCAGCTGTGTTGTTGTCATATGCTGTTGCTCTACAAATTCATAACATCTCCCAAGCAATGAGCCATTCACAGATGAAATTTTGTGCTCATTCTTAAAGAATATTTACAAGTGAATGATGAACAGAGAAAAATGAATAAAAAATTTTGAATAAGTTGAGTGCAAGGTGGTGTCATAAATTTAATCCCACTTCATTTTCTGTATTTCATCATGAATTTATCTGCTTATTATTTTGTCAGTATTTAATCATTTGGTATTTAAAATGGAATAGAATAGCCCCCAAAGTGATTTATTGGAATTTATTTTTTGCATAATAACAGTTCAAAGAATACATTTTCAGCGTTTTCACTCATAAAGGACCACATTTTTTAAATTTATTTACATTCAAAAAGCTGGAACCAAATTGATTTTGGCAGTAATGTTTAGGTTGTTGCTGAAAAATATAACAACAACATTATTTAAAGTCTGTTGCTTGCATCTGCCTGTGTGGCAGCTGATCTATTAGTCATTTAACAGTATCTAATTTGGCGTCAGCAATCAACAAACAATAAAGCAGTGCTGTGCAGTTAAAGACATCTATTAAGAATTTACAGGTGTATTATCTGCAGACATGCAGGGGAGCCAACTGCAACGGGTGATGTTCTTAGTCTGCTGATGTGAGCTACGCATCTCTGAGAGATGTTAGTACTGTTTGTGCATTTTACTTTCATCCAGTTAGAATGAAGCAGAAAGACAAAGGAGAGAGGGATTCAGGAAAAAGGGAGAGGAAATCTGATCTGATAAACATAATGGAAATCATTCATAAGATTCATTTTTCTGTACTCTGTACGGGGTTACATAAACTTTACTATATATGCGTGCGTGTGTGTGTGTGTAATTTGGGATGCAAAAGGCATTCACCAGCTGGTTCTGCAGATGTTGATGTTCTGCTAGATTGATTCTCTTGTTCAGTGAGATGGTTGTGTGTTTGTGTTTGTGTGTGTGTGTGTGTAAGAAAGAGAGAGAGAGAGAGAGAGAGAGATTGAGTGACAGAGAGAGATCTGTGCCCAGCTGAGTGCCCTAACATTGTTTGTTTAAATTTTCTCTGCTCTGACTTCCTTCCTTCCCTTCCCTCTTTCTGCTTGGCCGTCCCATCATCCCTGCTGTCACTAACCGGTGCTGCCTTGTCGCAGTAAGATGAAAACTGCGGAGGACTAATATAATCCTGTTTATACAGAAATACATGTGTATGATATGACCGGAAAAACACATAAATATAAAAAAAAAACTTGTTTATTTTTCAATTTAGTTTTTATTCTCTCTACCTCTGTCACCATCTTGTGCGATCTCTTGTCTAGGGTTGATGTGAATGTTCAAAGCCTGTCACTGAATTCGGTTTCTTCACTCTCTTATTACCTTGATTTATTTAGTATGTGTGTGCGTTCATTCTATGGTTTAACTGAGTCAGAGCTGTAGTCTCAAGTGTCATCATCAATGGGTTCAGTGCACATTCAGCAGTTTAACAGTAGCTCACTTAATGCATTAGTGGATCTGCAGCACATTTATCATCACCTATTTGAATTATTCACCATTTACTTATTTTTCTAAGCAAAAAAGCCAAAACTTTTCCTTGCCGTAGCTCCTCAAATATTTTTTTAGTCTTTTCTCTGTTTACACAAAATGAATTTCTTTGAGTTTTAACCTATTATCATCCATGTGTCGCTGCTGCTTGTGACAACTTTTTGATGAAAATCCCATGAAAACACTTAATTGTTGTTGTATCTTAATGTATTTTAATTCATATAAAACAAATTGTGGAATTCCTTTATTATATGACGTATCAGTGTCCCCCACTTAAATACATGCTTTATGGCACAGATGATGGATGTCTGTGAGAGCAACTGTGAACAGTGAAGTCTGTGGGAGATAAAGATAGAACGATGTGTGAGGAAACTTATATATTGTTATATTAGGCATATACATATGATTATGCATCAGTGTGTGTCCCCTCCTGTTTGCTTTATAATGAATTAGTCGAGTAAAGACCCTCATTTTCCATGAGGCATGACTGTTTGTTAAAACAAAAGATTAAAATCATTTGGCTGAGTTCTGATTCGGGTGTGAAAATCAGGAGGATGGGGAACATCTGTCTGTGGCTCACGTTAAACTTTAGCTGCTTGTTTCTCCATGCAGCTGTCTGCATTTTTATCTGACAGTCTGAATACTAACGTTACTGAAGTTACACTTATTTATCTTCTGTCTGCATAGGGCAGAAACCACGACCACCAACACACAAACACAGTTGTTTACCTGCACTAGCTTAGTAATTGACACATCAAACACTTTATGTTTTTTTCTAGCTTTTACTCCTTTGTTAACTTATTTTATATTTGTGTGTGTTTATTGCTGTTTTCCTGTCTTTGTATCTCCCTGTCTTCTTTCAAACAACTTCTCCACGCATTTTATTATTCAAACCATCTCTGCATCAGTTCTGTTAGTTGAAAGCAACAAACCATCTCTCTCCATTGTTTGAAATCTCTTCTCTTTCTCTTGAAAGCTCTGACTCCTTTTATAATTTGTGCCTGAAATGTGCCATTTAAATCATGCAGACCCCCCTGCTGCATTGTAGGAGGTTTATACACACAAGTCTTGAAGCATAACCAGTGTTTAGAATTATGATTAAACTAATTGAGTTTTAGTTTTTGCCTTGTAGGTTTTTTGGATCACTTTGAATTACTTATGTTTAAAAATCTTTGCAGAATGAAGTTGGATTTTGATTGTAAAGATTTGTCATTTGTTTTCGAGTCTCTTAAGACTGTGAAAGCAGGATAATCTAATATATTTTGGGGGGCAAAGAATAACAAACTCGAAGTTTCAGTCACACTAGCAGCTCTGTGAAACTGTACTGAAGCACAGTAGGTGATGGGATTAATAATAATTATAAACTTTATTCATACAGCACTTATAAAAACAGAATCATGAAGTGCTTTGCAAGTAAAACAGAACTAAACAGATCAAAACAAAGGGAAATACAATAATAAAAATAAATACTCATAATAAAACAAGATTTGTTGGCAATAAGTTGATACGCTTGAATTAGTAAAAGGCTTTTTGAAAAGATTTTTTATTTTTGAGAAATAATTCAAAAGATTCTGCGAGCCTCAGATATTTGGGCAGGAATGTCATTCGTCTTGCCAGATCATCCATCCCTTTGGACTACTTTTTATTTACTTAGGCAGAAATTGATTTTGGGTGGGTTTTGATCATTGGGGCTCCTGTTTGTACCATTTGCAGTTTGCAGATTTGAAAAGAAAGGCTATATCCCAGTTAATCATCCTCTTCTCTCCACTAATTAGTTTGATTAAGATTAAGAAGACATGAGCTGCACATGACATTCAAAGGCTGAAAACAAAACCAATAATTTTAGTTTCTTACAACTAGATAAAACCTTTTTTATTTGTGAAAGCTATTGTTCTGTAAAGTGAAGACGTGGAAAAAAAAAATTCGACTTAACTGGCATTTGAGCTCATATTCAGCTATATATACTGTCTAGTCTGGATCCAATGACTAGCATAGCTTCTCTAGTTTGTCCTTCTCAACGGCATTTGTCATTTACAGAAGCAGTTCGTAGAAGGTACTTTGAAATAGAAGCAGTCACCAAAATAAGAGAAAATAATTTTTGTGGTTATTTTGAAGCTTGAAATAATGTTTAACCTTGATGAAGCTCATCTAAAAAGTCATTAGCCTTACAGTCTATACTGTGGGGTCTATATAGCCTAATCATGCAAAATGTCCATTTTTCTTAAGTTTTTTTTATTGCAGTTTGGTCTTTATCTGTTTTAGTGTTTGCCCAATGTCATCTCCTTCCCCTACTATTCTTTCCACCATTCTCCTGTCATTCATCCATCATGTTGAAGGGGGTAAATTACTTTTTTGTCAGCTCTAAACAAAAGGAATTGCTTGGTGCACTTTGGTAAATGTTATTTTCTTACATTCTACACTATAGGTCTTGAAGAAAAGTGTGTTGTTAAACATTTATTCTCAAGTATATCATCAGCTCACTTTATAGTCACTTCTGCAAGATTATTTTTTTTAACAGTCAGTTGTAACAGACATGTCTTTTATTTTAAAAAATCCCTTATTTTTATAGAAAGAATTTTTCCTGGTTAAAAAATAACCTAGTGGTAAAGTAAAAACCTTGCATGTCATGTTTCACTTGCGGTGCCAGTGGGGTTCTGCAGGTGCCACAGATATGTAAAAACGTTCAGAACATTTGATGAAAGCTATTGTCGGTTCCCTGAAGCAATTTAACAAACTCTCTCTCTTGTCTCTGCTCTTTTATCCTCTTCCTTTCCTTTAGGTGACATGTAATTGTTTCACCATCAGTGACGGAGAGCTGCAAGAGATTGGCGTCGGGCTATATCCTAGGTAACACACACACACCAACAAAAGGCAATGTGTGAAGCATAATCATTTAAGAGCATCATTAATTTCAATTTGGCTCATAATCATTGTCAGATGGTCCCTCTTTCTCTTATACTTGCGCAATAAAAATGCCACAAAATTTAAATGTGGCTCTTGAGTTACCTGCCAGATCATCCACCCTTAACAACCCCACCCGCTCACTTTCAAAGCTCTCCCCTCACTGTCTCCTCTCGCTTTATTTTCCTGACAGTTCTTTGAAACACCAGGAGCAAGGGAGGAAGGGAATGAGCGAATTTTTGCTATGAGGCGAAAACTTGAAAATGAATGTTGACAGAATATTATAAGGCTGTTTGGGGAAGAGTGGGGTAAAAGAGTGAGGCGAGAATGCACGGAGAAACACGAGGTTTGACGCCAAGAGAAATATGATTCTTGTCTGGCTTTT
>JAQFJA010000001.1:8111477-8121616 GCA_029874485.1 Naso brachycentron
GATTTGTTTTTTGGGGGCGTGTTAGGCGTATCACTTCTGGTCACAGTCATTTTATACAGTTTGTTTTATGATCATGAATCACAACACAGTTGGCATTTTCATGTGTCAATAATAGAAGCCAAATGAAAACATGTGAACATGGCGAAATGCACAACAATGATCTAGACAGGCTGTCTGGTGTGAACAACATGTTGGGATTGAGTCTTAGGAGAGCTGTGGTGATTATATGTGCATCTGTTTGTTTGATCTGTCCTATATGGGCCTTCTTGAGAGAGAATAGGGAAAGGTTCTGCTCACTCTTTGGACCAAACAAAACATGAAGCTCGTTTTAAAGGGGTGTACACTGTGCAACAAGGGCTTGTTACCCACATTACATGTGTGTTTTATGCCTTGTTAGAGATTGTACCAAGCCTCCTGGAACAATGCTGGGCTGGGAGGCCAATTTGGAGTTGTAGCAGCCCTCAGTAATACACACACAAATAGCCAACACTGAGACTTTTCCCACAGGCAATCGTCATCCAAATTGTATTTTTCAAAAACAACACAAAATTACTCTCTTTACTATTGGAATTTGGCCCATTCGGTACATAATAATATTTTTAAAGTCAAGAAGAGTCATATCATAAGATTTGTGATTTGGAACACTGCATCCAGTTTGTGTTTATGCAACAGGCATAGAGAAGGTGATGAGAAATGGCATTTAAAGGAATGTCCCTGCCTGACTCCGACCAGAATTGTTGCAGTTCAGTGCTTTTGAATCTAAATCTCTTTACTTTGAGATAAAACTGATAAGAGCTGATCTTAATTTTATCTAATCTGTCTAAACTCCTGGCTTTTTTCAACCAGTCTGATTGAATGCTCATGTTTCGTGCCCCATTGGACCATTTGCAGCAGTTACTCTGATGGAATATTATAACAATAATTACGGCACACATTACAAACATAAGCCCCAAGTTGTAAAAACAATTATTCTTTAACTGAATAGCCACATGAGAAATACAAAAACTTGAGATTATAATACATTTCTTAACTAGTTTACTTTTGCCACAGGTTTGGAAAGCTACCAATTTCCTGCAGCACAACCAGCAGCAGTTTGCATGCTTTTACATAAAATTTCATTACTGTTTGTTCCAGTAAACAACTTGGCCATTAACACAAAAGTGTTCCCTGCTGAACTGCAACCTTTAAATTTTCTGCTTTTGTCCTCTGCCAGCAGCTGGGGACTTACAAACTTCAACTAGATGTCGAAGATCACAAGTCAAGAAGGATAATGTTCCTTGCATGTACAGGGATAAGTACAACAGGGGCTGACACAGGGCTGAGGAACATGCCTTTGTGTGTGTGTGTGTGTGTGTGTGTGTGTGTGTGTGGGTAATTGTGCTGGTGCATGTGTGTGGGCTCAGACATGTTGCAGTGAGGGGTCCTGACCCTCTTTAAGACAGCTTCTCTAAAAACCAGCTTCAGAAGGATTAGAGAGAGAAAGGAAGAGAGAAACACAGACAGAGCAGACTGAGGATGCTTTCAGCATCCGCAGACACTAATCCTCTTCTTTCTCTCTCCGATAGATGAGGGCCAGCAGAGAGATGCCCAAGTGAAAGACTGACGCTCCAACACACACACAGAAGATGACTCACAAGCTGCAGTCGCTCTGATTTTGTAGTCTGTGTGTTTGTGAGTGTTACCCAGCTTGGAATGTCCAAAGCAGAAGACGCAGCCATCTGCTCCATTCACCACCGACTGAATCACCTCTGCAACTGTCCCCGCACACACCTCCGCCTGGCAAGGGGCAGATAGAGAGAGAGGAATGAGAAGGAATGTAGGATGAGGGTCAAGAAAAGCAGAAATACCTGAATGTATATACGTGTGGTATATGTAAGCTGTGTTATTAAACTTATTTTCAGGACCCATCATGAAGGATGAACCCATTTTTATTGGGTTTTAGAAAGGTTTCAATCAAAAGCACTTGTAGGTTGCTTTCTTAACTAACAATCTTTTCTCTTACCTGTGATGCATCAGGAGGGAAAGCTGCATCAAAGGTAAACATCTTTGGAGGGACCTGATTAGCTGCCGCCCTTTTCTGGGAAGGAGCGTTAGATGTCTGATTGGCTGAGGGCTCCATGATGGTGATTTGTTTCTTCCTGGGATCCACTTTAAGGAAGGAGCTGGACTCTGCTGCATCCGACTGAGACACTGGGCACACACGCACCATTACTTTCACCTGAGGGAAAGGTAAGCAGTAAACAGATATTCAGATACTAGTGAAACAACAAAGTATAAAAGACATGAATAAGTCAAAGGCACCTGCGATTTCATCCCTAACAGAAACCCAGTGTAGATACAGATGCAGAACTCGAAAACGAAATAAAATAAGGGTTTAAAGGGGACATTTTATGCTTTTCTGTCTCTTTCAACCAATAAATGGTGTTACAAAGTTGGATTGCCGTTTTTTTTTTGTTTTGTTTTTTAAAGAATTTTTTTGGGGGGGGCTTTTGTGCCTTTATATACAGGACAGCTGAAGAGTGGACAGGAAACATGGCAGAGAGAGGGGGAATGACATGCAGCAAAGGACCACAGGTGGAATTGAACCCGGGTCGGCTGCGTGAGGACATAGCCTCTGTATATGGGGCGCTCGCTCTACCGACTGAGCCACTGGGCGCCCTGGATTGCCGTTTTAAATGATGCCGAAGTATGAAATAATGAGGTAACAGTATGTAGCAGTAATCCCTGTGGGCTGTTTCTAATGGCTCTGAACACTCCGTTCTCATCAGTTGTTTTTTTAATCTCAGACCACTAGTGTGTCACAGTGTGCTGTGCTTCTCTATAGGTTCATCTGGAAGGCATGTGTTTAAACTGGCCAATCAGAGCAGAGTAAGCCTTTAGAGGCGGGGCAGGAGCTAAACAGAGCGTCTCAGACAGAGGCAAAAATCCTAGTTTTTAACTTCAGCTCACTTTGTTGTTGGTAAAGCTTCTGTTTCTGATGGTTTTCCTTGTCACTTCAGTCGTATTAGTATCCATGATACCCACTAACACTTTTATGTTACTTAAAGATTTTCCAAGCAAACCAACCAAACTCAAACAGATTTAACAATCCTGAATGATTGTTGCTAAATGACATCTGAAATCATCTGCACTGTGACAAAAGACTCCAAAAAAAGACACAACATTCTTTTTTTTTTTTTCAAACTTACATGGATATGATCATGCTCTCTCTCTGTCTCCCTCTTATCATCTTATTCAAGCTGAATCCTTCTTCTCCCTCACTCCCTCCCTCCTGCCTGCTTCTCTTTTGCCTGCCACTCTTCTCTTATCTCTTTCTCCCTCCATCCTAAATCCTTTTTCTGTCTACACCCCTCCCCTCTACCTTCAGCTCACAGCCACATATCAAAAGCCTGAAGTGCAGGAATCCTGTTTCAGCGTTCTCTCCTCCTCACACTCTTCCTTTCCTCCCACTCCTGTCACGAACTGTTAGCAGACGCAATTTACCGTCTGACAGCTGCTGTTGTTTTCTTTGATATCAGAGGAAGCAAAGCGCTGCGTCATCGAATCTGAGTGACTTCCAGAACACTTCCACATATAAACAACCTTTTCTTCTGTTAGCCAAAGATGTTTTAAACTTTGAGTTGCTTCACAGTAGTTTATTACGGCTCTCTGTCTCCTCCCTTGACTCACCTGAGTGAATTAGTTTTTGTCCCTCCCATTCTTTTGATCTCTTGCTGCCTATCACTCTCTGATTCAGTCCATCTGTCTTCCTCTCTCACTTTTTGTCACTAAATCTTTCTTCCTGCCACATGCTACTTGATTATCCAGAACATTTGCGACAGATTTTCCCTTCTGACCATTAAGAGAGAGACTTGGTTAAAGCACACTATTGGTACAAAGTCTTGGGTGCAATATATGCTTTACAGACCACCCTGATCATCAAGTACATATTTGAAATTTACACTGTTACATTGGATCTATTCTACCATAAGTATGTGTGGATGGAACTGAAGCTAGAGGACTTAATGAAATCATCTTTTTAGCTAGCTTGCTAATGTTAGCTTATTTAGTTCAGAAACTAAACCCTCCAAATAGAGACCAGAGACTCCGCCCACTCCACTGAGTGTCAGTGGAGTGGGTGGAGTCTCTGGTCAGCCCAGGTTAACAATGTCCCGCTTTCTGTTCTTATTTATTCTTACTTTGTTTTTTATAATCACTTGTTAAAAAAAAAAAGAGGGACAATTTTTTTAAAGGCATCTCTGACAGACATGAAAGAACCAAAACTTAGGTAAAGTTTTGAGTTGGTGACTAACACATTGCTTATTTGAATTGAGTTATAAGCAATAACTAGGCAAGAATAACAAGTAATGGCAAAATACTATTTGAATAATTAACATGCAATAACAAATTAAATACAGTTCAAGCAAAGTTCCCATCATTGGTCCTTTCTAACATTGACAATATCACACCTGTCATGTAATGTCACTTTGTTGTTGTCTTTATACATGCAAAAAAAAAGTTTAGACCCAAAAAATTACCCCCTATGTTTTTATTGGTCAAATTTACATTAAGTTCTTCAGGTGAAAAAAAAAGAATAAGTCTAAGAGCCTCCTGAAATTTTAGTACTTAATGCTTTAAGTTCCTCAAACTGTTTTGTCACACTGGCCTTTTGCTGAGGACCATATCTATTCCACATCGACATCATGATAAAGCTGAGCACCCTAAAACATATAAAAATGAATGTGAATGTCACATTTTAATGATGTTTTTTCAAAAAATGGAATCTGAGACTGCTATCGAGGCTCAGGTCATTATAAGTATCAAGGAAGAAAAAAAATCAAAACACAAGCAGAGTCAAAACAATGAAAGCACATGTGGATCTGCAAATTTAAAATATTGAAAAATGATGATAGGACAAGCTGAGTGATGAACAGTGACTGCCAAATTCAAATCTGCAGATGTTTGTAGTAAACTGGCAACAGCTTGGAATGACGCACAACAAAGGTGTATTGTTTTGGACAAGACAGTTCGAGTCATGACAGATATAAACAGCTGAACATCCTATAAACAGCAAAGCAGCTGACAACATGCATACGCAGGCTGACAGGCAGGAGATATGAAATTTCTCTTCCTTACTTCTTGACAGTCGTGGTTGACAGAAAGTGCATGAACTCATCATGACCTCTGTGAGACTAGACTGTCTCATTTGGAAAGTCATGCAGGTATGGACCACATCCCTTAAGATACAAACCCTGAATGAGGCTGCAGCATCTTTGTGAACCCTACCTGGTATATTATAGTGTGAATAATTAAAGGATGGACGTATAATGGTGCATTCAAGTATCTCTGTAAGAATAGAAGTCCTGACATCCATCAAAGATAGTTACATTATGTGTCACATCACTAAATGCGCACTAACTCTACCTAACAAATGTTTTTAAGAATGGGTGAAATCGAATTTTTTATTTGATTTTACCACGTTTTTTAAACAGGGTAGGATTTGTCAACAGGGCTCAGAGATGCAGGGCAGATGAAAAGACTACTGCATTTATGTAGCTCCTAAGAGGGAAGGAGGAGAAAGGAGGAGAGATATTTTGCCTCTTTGTACTTGTTAGCACAGATGAATCATCGTCTGAAGTGTGACTGTGCGCTGTGCTTCCCGTTAAACACCGCCATGGGATTACGAATAGAACAGTAATCCCAAAACATTTCAAACCCTGCTGCATCAGAGAGAGAGCGTTCACAACATGAAAGGAGGACTGTGGGTTTAACCGTATATTTCTACTTACAAAGCAGTGAACAGGGATGTGATCATAAATAATAAAAGGTAAACAATGAATCTGAGTCCGCGACCAGAGTGAAAAATCATCTTTGGATCATACAGTATCTGTCATAGTACAATCACGTCTGAGTTAAACTTTATTTTGACAGTTATTTGAAAAACTACTGCTTTACAGTGCTGTTATAAGATCAGTAACATACACATATGAAGTCGTTTTCTACAAAATGAGCAAATCCTTTGTCCTTTTTCATACAAATTATGTGAAATAAATTATTTCTCAGCCCTGTGGTGAAGAACCAAAGGCAACAAGAACAAGGTCATGTTATACTGAACAAACTCACCTAGAATGACAAGTGTTTCATTATAAAAAATAAAAAGCATAAAAGCCTGCTGGTAACTAATATACTGCCACGTAAAAGGCACAAAGGCAAATAACATTCTAAGAGCTCTCTCTATGTGACTGTTTATGCACATTCCTCTCTCTCTCTCTCTGCCACACACACACATACACACACACACACACACACACACACACACACACACACATGCACACACAAAAATGGAGCCAGGTCAAGCCAGCAGGTGATTCTGTGACCTCACTGGTTAGTTCATGAGCACTGTTTTAATTCTAAACTCCTGATTAGCGTCTAAGTTTGACTTCTGCACGTGCAGCTTCTCATTCAGAAACTGCACAAAAAGGTCATTTTCAGGTGTGAGTCTGGTTTTTGTGTGTGAGTCTGGTTCAGTGTTACCAGGTAACACTGACAAAATACAATTCTCTACGGTATAGTAACTGTTCCAAAGCTGCTTCTCAAATTCCTTATATCAGTTTCCTGTAAGCTACAAAATGTTTTATTTTTGCTGTAATTTGGTTCAGTTTGCAACAGTAGAAGCAACTAACTCCAGACAGATGCTGTCCTCTGGTGAACCGTTTGCTCACAGATTTCTGGTATAATCTTGCTTTATGCAAACGTCTGTAACCAAACAACTTACATTCACAGTGTCTTCCGTCTCTCTTCAGCTGGTAGTTCTTTCGACATTCACATTTGTAGTGATTGTTCCCCATCTCCACACACTTATGCTCACACCCACCGTTCAGTATCGAGCAAGAGTTCACAGCTTAAAAATAACAGAGACACAAAAACACACATGTAAAATAAGCGTACCGGCTCTGGTATCCAATGAAAGTATTAATGGATGTAAACGTCCAACCTGTTAAAGTCTGAACTCACTCAGGATGACAGGGATAATTGGATTTGTTGGCTTTCTAAAATGACTTTCACACCTCAAACTCTGCAGGCGTGTAATTATGGAAAACACTTGTGCAAAGGCTTGAAACTGGAAAATGATATCCCAACCAGTTCCGACGGGTAACCCTGGTTACCTTCTAATGATCTTTCCATCCCATTACTCCTGTGATTTAATGATGTGCCAAATATGAATATCAGCCCTGCGCCTTCGGGGTGCTCTAAACACAGACATGATGACACAGACGAGCTGTAAAACTAAGAGGACGGCTGGCTTTTAACACTGATGACTTCAACAGACACAATTAGCATTTATCCCCTATCCCATACCACTAAGCTGCAGTTGAAAAATGGGAGTATGACGAATGAGACCAAAAGCAACAGAGGAGGGCGGACTTTCGGCAAGCAACAAATTCTCTCATTACCTACAGGCTTTATGGTGCTGAAATGGGGGAAAAAACTTTACCATCTAATATTTGCCCTCTCAAGTCGTGTCAAAATTTCCCTCAAGCACAAGGATTCATCATAGAAGCTATTATTTAAAGTGTTACTGCAATAATTTCAATATTAGATGGGGAATATTGTTCCAGGTGCTCTCACAGACTTGGCTGACACTGTGACATTTGGTGTTTGTGGCTCTAATACTGATACATCATTATTTAATAACTTTTGTAGCCTGAAGGACCATTACATTCAAATAAATAAGGATTGAAAAAATAAAAATAGCGGAGATTCAATTGCAGAGGTGGGACAAAGTCATTGTTTTGCAAGTCACAAGTAAGTCTCAAGTTTTTAATCTCAAGTCCAGAGTCTAGTCCCAAGTAAAGACAAGCAATTTTCAAGTCCAAAGTCCTACACTTTCTAAACTTAATACATTAGCGCTCTTCTCATCAAATTTACACAAATCTTTGAATGTTTTCTAAATCTTTTATTTACTTCTTGAAATAACGTTTAGACAAGAGGACAACGTAACCCACTACATGTTTTTTTTCTTTAACTTGATCGGATGTTGTTGTTAACTTTAGTTGATTCAGGAAATGAAAGGAATTGTTTTTTTGTTGTTTTTTTTTATTGGTGGCACACTTTTTAAGTAACATACATTTAAATCTCAAGTATTTTTAAGTCAAAAGGATAAAGACCAAGTGAAGTTATGAGTCACTGGAGTTAAAGTCCAAGTCAAGTTGAAAGTTTTTAATGATATCGTCAAGTCAAGTCTACTGTCATCAAATTTGAGACTCGAGTCCAAATCATGTGACTCAAGTCCAAACCATGTGACTCGAGTCCACACCTCTGGCTTGAAGTTGCTTCGAGGTTCGCTCCAGTATAAGTGACTCCCCAACAAGACACAGTCCCTCACATGACCCTCCAAAACACCACAATTTTTCATCTTTACACATTGAACTTTGTTTGGATCAATTAAAAAAAAAAAAAAAAAAGTAAAGTATTTTCATTAGTGATCAGATAAATGTATTACATTCACTGCAAACAAGGACAGGTCAATTGTTTAAATATTTTCAGTCTTATTGCTAAGCCAAGCTAAAACACTGGTGGTTTGAAGCTTAAGAAATAAGCGATGTCAATCTCCTATCAAACTTTTGGCTTAAAACTTAACACTTTTACACTGGATCTTTTCCATGTTGTTCTTCTGTATCACTGAGGAAATGTTTGCAAATATCCATAAATATTCATCAGGGAAAAATGTATTGCATGTGAAGATGCAGAAAGAATTTAAAATGGTTACCACAAGTGCAGCCTCATAAATGCTGTTTTGAACTTACCAATGCAGGTGCGACCATCAGTGTGCATGCGGAAGCCTTCGCTGCACTCACAGTGGTAGGAGCCCGGTGTGTTAACACACGTTTGCTGGCATCCTCCATTGAGCTCCTCACACTCATTTACATCTAAACAAACAATATGCATAAATACACATATCATTACTCTACACAGACAGGCACATGCAAGTGCTCAATAAGAAATCTGTCCACTCATAAAGCAGAATATTGCCCTAAACCACAAGAATGCACAATAACAACTAACTCAGCAGACATAGAACATTTGGATTGTTAGGAATGTTATTTGGCCTCTGACTGTGTGAAAAGCTTTATTTACAAGCATGCCACTCTGGCACAATCAGAAGCCCATATAAACATCCTCGAAGCTTTGCTGAATGACAGCTGAAGAACTTTTGTCGGTTGAAGGAAAACAACGCTTCAGTGAATGAAAGTTTTAATTGACCTGCTTTTTAGAAACGACACATTTATTGCATCCTTAATAAAATCTCACATCCAACTTTCACAGCGATCTAATTAAATGTTCCATCTGTGGCGAGCAAATTAAAGGAAAATGAAAAACACAGTTTAGTATCAGAGATTTAAAAAGTGGTAATTGTATAATTTTGACCAGATCTCAAATTTCTCCCTGTTTTATCTTTGGCAAGATCTGCTTTTAAAAATGACATGCACAGTACAGTTCAGATCTTCAGATGTTTTAGCCCAAAACTTTTATGTTAAAAAGTTTTTCTACAGTCCACAATTCTCCTCTTATGTCAGTGAGCTTACGGACAGCACAGTACCACAATGACCTTTTACTCCGACTCTGTAAAAAAGTACTCATCTTAAATATCGGTGTGAATGATGGATGGCTTTCCAGCTGCATGTGCAGTAGCTTGCATGCAACCAATTTGTTTCCTGCACAGGAAAGAACTGCATGCGGTAGCACGTGTCAGACTTAAGCTGATGTTCCACAGAGATGGAGGCGAGCTGAGAAGACAACGTACCTCAACACAACACTCAAGGACAATCAGGCTTTACTACACATCTGGACAAATCATCACACATCCTCCTGCCTGTCTTCTCAAACTGGCGAGAGCTTTTTAAGCTCGCACTAGTGATGACAGAACATATGTGTGCGAGGAGGGGAGAACAATGTTGCATTTACACTTTTTTTGGTGAAGGAAGATGTTTAACATTTGTAACATGTGGTTCAGTTTATTTGAGCATGCAACACTACCATCATTTAGGTTTCTCAGAGGTCAAAGCACTTCCCAAGTAGTGCAAATATTATCAATAATATTTTAAATAGGTTGCATGTGTGTGTGTGTGTGTGTGTGTGTGTACGCATGCGAGTTTACA
>JAQFJA010000001.1:8144940-8155526 GCA_029874485.1 Naso brachycentron
CAATTTGTCCTCCATTTCTCCTCTAGCTCAATCTAAACAATCTCTGTCTCTGCTCTGCTTCCGCGCTCTTTTTTTTTCAAAACCGGCTTCTCTCCTATTGGATGCGCCAAGATGTCGTCACAGCGCGCTGCGCCCAGATTAAAAAATTTTCAGTTTGGGCGCAGCAGCAGACGGCGGCATGCGCCCACCTTGCGCACCGCCGAGCTCGGTGGCACGGCGGCACGCTCTTGCGCAGCGGCAACACATACACAATGAATGGGTTTGCCGCCGGCCGCCTGCTGCTTGCCGTGTTCGGTCTGAAAGCCCCTTGAAAGTTAACCGATGAACTGATAATCTGTGCTGAGATTAAACCCCGGTCGTCATGATACACAAATGAAAGGATGCTTTGCATGTTGATTCCTTTTCATAATTTTAACGTTACTGGTAAAACAAAGACAATTTCATTCACTGTGCCGCTCAAAAGCAAAAGTGGAACGTTTTCTTATGCCAGGGTCAGACTACACAAAATCAGCCTGATAGCCCAACTGGGAAGACATAGTGCATCCAGTGGACATGGAAACAATCAATGAGCACCGGGCGCAGCAATCAATCGTTTTATCTTGCATAGTGTGTCATAATGGACAACAACCAATGCCACATCTAGGACGCTTCATGACCTCACAACAGAAGGACTAGCATGTTTGATTTTTCATTTACCTCCCACGACGGCTTGTCAGAAATAGCAGTCAGTAGCGAGCACTTTGACATGTGGTCTGTCATGTCTCTCGGCCATGACACAAGAATTTATGACTCTTTAATCACCTAATCTTACACAGTGAGCATTTTAACAGACAAAAATATCTTGTAGTCTGACCCTGGCAAAACATGTTGGTCAATGCACAACTTATGCCATGAATTAATCAGCCCACATTAAAGCACAACACGTATGCATCTGGCATATGTGCACCAACTAAGAGTATGGTCGGCAGTGGAAACGCAAGCCAGATCTAGGGGAACCATTCCGAAGGGTGCTGTACCATGCCAAACCAAACCGTACCACTCAGTCGAAACAAGGCTTTAATATCAAAAATGATGTGACATGTTTAATTTGAGATGAATACAATACTGTTCCAGAGGCTATGAGTGAAGCATGTATGTTCCTTTCAAGAGCCGCACCTAAGATGTCAGTGCTGTCCTCTCTGCTGGCAACTCAGCATGTGCACCGCTCTCTCAAGGAGCCGCTTAAGGGGACCTTGGCTGACGTAAATATTCGATTACATGCTGTTTTTGCTTGTCAGCTTTAATTCTAGCTGATGAGATGGGAGACACATATTATCTTTTTAATTCCATGTATTCCTTCTCCCTCTTCTGTCAAAACTTGGCACCTAATTTAACCACAAGTCGACATGACTGCACTGCTGACAGTTCATTGATCACTTAAGGCAATTTATCAGACTTCATGCAGCTCCCTGTGAAGCCACACAAGGTTTTAATACAACTTTTTCCACCTACGGTATAACTTGCAGTAATAGTCCACAATGCCTGCAAACATACTTTGATGCATAAAATTGGTGGAGATTCCCTTTAAGGGCCTTGCTCACTGGCACCACATTGTTGGTAGTAGGGGTGGGACACATGCTGCTGCTTCACTTTCCCCGTCCAGATTCATCCTGACGGGGATTAAGCTGGCGACCTTCTGGTCACAGGCTTCTCTAACCTTCAGGCCACCACTGGCACCCAATTAATCCTGAAGGATATCCAGCTAAGTGTGACAGTGTTTGGCAGGACTCAGGCACAACAAAAAGAAACACTGACAATTAGGAGAGCTAATCTAACCATTGTTGAAATCAACACACACACACACACACACACACTGAGGCACACACCACACTGTATAAACCTGTTTTCAATTAGCTGCTTGAAGGACAGCGAGGGCAAGGAGACAATGTTAGGTTTGTTTTCTCATGCAGAGAGAGGAAGAGTGATAGAGAGACCATTCTCATCTAAACACCAACGCAACCACATGAGACCCTTTTTTCCTGATTTTTCTGATTTATCTCTACAGTTTCTGTCAGTTTAAGTAAAATAATGTCAAATGTCACACAATTCAGTATAATTACAAAAGCACAGATGTGTTTCTCAAAAAATTCAAATTACTGGGCCAAGCATCACTGAGCTTGCTGTTGTCTGACATCATCCATTGGTTTTCAAATGGACGTTTAGTTTATATGTAACCATTCTTGTTGGTTACAGCATTCACTTTCTGCAAAGTACAGCTGTGAGACAAACACATGAATGTGGTTGATACCAGCAAACCAGCAAAGTCAGTTTATGGACACAGGAATTCAATATTTGCCATCAAACTGGACCCTAAATTGGTTATAATGTTGAAATTCTCTTAAAATGCAAAGGGCATATCAGGTGTATCAATTTTCATTTCCATGGTCCATTATGATGTTTTTAAACGCTTCTTGCACTTTGCTGTGTTTGCACTTGTTTTTAAGTTCCATTTGGAAATGTCTGTGTCCTTCATCAGCTCACTGATCCAAGTAAACTACCTGAAAGATTCACCTTCAGTCTGTTGTAATCAGTCTTCCTTGGGCTGACTGAATCAGCGTTTCCAATTTGTCCCAGACTTCTTGTGGGACTGGAAAGAAAAAGTCCTAATAAATATAAAACGTGGAGGTTGTCACCTCTTAGATCGCTGAACAAGCAAGATTTTAATGTCAGCTACAGTAGAGGCAGACAGGTTGCTTCCACTCCATCTGCCTCTGCAGCCCCCCTTCTGTCTCTGCTGTGCTAACCCTCGTGGTGATTTAAATGGTGATTTTACTCACTGAAAATAATTCAAATAAATTAGACCACACCAATATTGCCGTAGGCAGTGTTTATGAAAAGTTAGACCACATTCCCCATGTCCACTGATTCTCACTGCAGAGTTTCATCCTTAACTCTGCTCACTCTTCCTTGTAGTTGCTCTACATGTGTTTGCTGACAGGCTTGAACATGTTGGCAGAGATTTATCATTTGATCTGTGTTAGATCATCTGCCTTTGAAAGACCTTCTGAAAGCTCCACTGAGGCTAGAACATCAGCAAATGTTTTATACTGTACAACAGTAAAGCAGATCTCCAACAAGAACTGCAGTCATCTGAGCAATGTGTCCATACTGATTTCTCTGTTATAATCTATAACTTATTCTCATTCTGCCTCACTCAAACCCCTCTCTCTTACTGTCTTCCCAACTTCTCTGCCCACATGTCTCTATCTTTTAGAATTTCACTTCATTTTCCAGTTTCTACCTCATCTCACATTTTCAATCACGTCTCTCTGCACAGCTCCTCCCCCTTCTCTTCTTCTCTCAGGGGTGAGTCTGAACGAGGGTGATTTATTATCGGGCTCTGTTTCTCCTTTCCTGCTGAAACATCATTACTGTCAGAGTCACAGCAGCAACACTCAGACTCACTAACTCACTTTACACCTACTAACATCGGATACAAAGTCAGATATGGAACAGATACATTAACCGTCTCTCTCACACATTCACACACACCTGCAGGCATGCATCCTGCGTTTGTCCACTATTAAACTCAACAACATGCAGACTCACATTAATACCGTAATGACAAATACTGTTTGTGCAAAAGCCCATTTGTACACACAGACATATTTGTCTTGCACGCTGACATATTATCAGATGTATGTGACAAACTCACACTCTATCGCCAAAACACTGCAGGATGATATCATGAATGACAACTGCAAAGCAGCATCTTATTGCAGATCAACTCCACAAGAAAGAAGAAAAGAAAAAAACTAAATAATTCTTTATCATCTATCTGAAAAGAGCTTCAGATTTGAACACTTTTTTCTTATTTTCACAAAGAGTATATACCAACTCTCATGCCTAATTTATTTTTTTGACCAGTGCAACAAGATAACAAAACAATTCCAGAGACTGTGCAAAGTCATTTTTCACTCACACTTCAGTTCTCTGTGTTTGATTCAAACCACGGGCTGAATAAATAGAGATGAGGAACAGCGAGATAGATGAGGCGGTGAATATAAAACAGAGTGCGAGAAAGTCAGGAGAAAGAGAAGAGAAGGAGGAAAGAATGGGGGATAAGCAAAAAGAAGAGAGAGAGTCTGTGAGTGTGTGAATGTGTGTGTGCGGGTGAGAGAGAGAGTGAATGAGGGTGAAAGAGTGAAGGGGTACTCGGGGGGTGTGACATAGAGTCCCCAGAGTCCTAATTATCACTGTATGAATTATTACATCTGTAGAACACGTTCATACACACATGGTAACACACACACACACACACCTCTGGATCTCCCCTGCAGTCTCGGCTCTCGTGCCTTCCTACCTCCAGTCCTCACAGTCACCTGAGGCGTTTTCTCTCCTACCACCTTCCTCCCTTGTCTCCTCACATTCCCTCTCTTCCTGTCTCCTCCTAAAACTTCCTCTATTATCTCCAGTTCCAATTTGAGACACTTTTAGGGTTTGTGTCACGTTGATAAAATGCTCAAAAGCCCGGATTTATCAAAGCGAAGAAGACATTTTTCTGCCATCATAAGAGTTGGTCGTCAAATCCAGGAATTCTAAGTCAGTTATGGTTTCCTCATGGAAAGCTCTTCTGATGGAAAACAAACTTCACAACGTCTTTTTGCAATTTGAGATTTTAACTGACAACTGCAAGCAACTAAAAATGTTTTTCAAGTTTTATTCAGGTATTTGCTTAAAGAATTAACTTCAACTGACATAAAAGTTGTATAAAGCACTGTGGCAGAATGTGTCCTTGCTAGTCTAGACATGACGTCTAGTTCTTTTAGAGCAGAGCAGGGATTTCAAAAGGTAACAGGTAAAGCAGTTTTACTGTCATTATATAATGAATTGTACAACGAAATTGCGAGGTTAGAGGGGAGGGTCAGTCCTGAGCCACTGTGACTGAGCGCGCCGCCACACTGGGCCAGCCTAACCTAATGTGCCTTACGTGCATGTTTAGATCAGACAACAGATGTCCCCAAACACTCTACGTCTACTCTTAAAAAATAATAATAATGACTGCACAATATTAAAAAGCTCATGTAGATGGACTTTGTCTGCAGTGTCTGTCTTGCTCTTACTTGCTTTAGTTAAAGGAGGAGCTTTTTTTTAAAAAATTTAGCCCATATTTGTTGACATTTTTCAAAAAGGCATCATTAAAGTATGTTGAAATATCTTCTAGCAGTTCCTGGTCTATCACTGGATCACATTAACAGTTTTAGTTTGTCTCTGCATTTCAAATCCAGATGATGGCTGCATTTTTTTAATTAAAACTTAGTTGTTTCAGTGTTTTGTTCAAAATGATATGCCTATCTAGAAGTCCTTGGTGTAAGTTTTGTCCTTGTCTTATTACTGTAAGAACACAAAGATGTGCACATATTGACATGCACTTTGCACTGAGTTTATGCCACAGAGCCTATACTGTATATACTATTTAAGCTATACTAGAAAGATGAAAGGAGAAAGGAGTGCAAGAAAGCAGAGAGAAAAAGAAAAATAGAAGTAAACAAATCAATATAGAGAAGAGAGGAGCCAGCATGTTAACATTTCAACTTTTTGTCTCAGAAGTCACATATTGTCGGTGGTTGATAGCTAACAAGGTCACAAAACAGTATGTACAGTTACACCTACAGACTCATATCAAGAGATGTGCATTGTTCCACTGCAGCCTCTTTCCTTGAGTGACTACAAGGCACACAGACACACACACACCTGTGCAGGTTGCTTACCTGATACGGATAGAGTGTAACTCCTCCATTAGTTCGGTTCAGGTGCTGATGGGCCTGCAGAGCTGCTGTACTCAGTACTGCTCCACTCCCGTTATTACTGCTGTTTGCACTGTTATTGCCAGGGCTGTTTACTCCAGTCAATGGTTGCTGTTGGGCACCAGCTTTTCCAGAGCTGGGAGACCCATTCCTTCTGTCTACCCCACCTCCAAGACCCAGGGAGCTGGGCTTGGATCCCAGTCTGTGCCCTGGAGCTTGAGGTTGTGGGTTTGTGATAGCACAGCTGGACGTCTGCCCCACCGAGGGGCTCCCATGGCTGGTGGTAGATGGTCCGTGGCTTGGACTGGGTGTTGGGGTCTGGCCTGGGCTTGGGGACGATGACTGGGAGGAAGCATGAGGAGGATGTGAAGTGGCAGCAGCAGCTGAGAAGGAGGCAGAAGGAAGAAAAGGAGGAGGCCACTCCCGTGATCCAGCTCCAGATGCTCCCACTGGACCTGGAGGTCCTTGAGATCCATATCGTCCAATCAGGGCTGTAGGGGAAGAGGTGGGAGACAAATCCCACTGGTCAAGAGTGAGGACCATGCGCACAGCTTCCTGTTTGAGCTGAGTGAGGTGAGTGGCGCAGACATCACAGCGACTGTCACGTTCATTCCATGCCCTCCGAGAACTGTTGGGCACCTGAAGCTTATCATGAAGGAGGAGTGAGACAGAGGGATCCTAGAAGGGGAGGCAAAAACAGAAAGCTGGGATTTAGACTGGTGTCTGGATGAAGGAATCAGAGCAAACAGAAACAAGAGCAGCACATTTTAAGATTCACTGGAGAATGTAACTGAAGAGAAAACTTGGAGCGGAGGAGAAGAAATGATAGGCATGTTGAACAAATCATGACTATGAATATTTATAGGAAATCCATGAAACATTGCTGTGTAGCCTGGGGGAAGATGTGAAGAGAGGCACACACACCCTGAAAAGGACGCACAAAATCAAGTGCACACAAGAAAATAAGCACATACACATGCACCGGGGGTCTAAAGGGTAAAAGTGTGACAGACGCTTGCAGCAAATAGAGTCCTCTAATACAGAAGTGATGACCTCTTGCCTCTGGTCTTCCTCTCTCCTCTTTCTTTCTTTCTTTCTTTCTCTAAATTAATTTTTGCTGTGTGCATCTTTGAACCATCTGTAAAGCACCTTGGTGCAATAATTACTGAAAATAAAAGAGATGATACAGCAGCCATGTCATCATACAAGAGGGTAATTGCTCGTCTATAATTTCTAGCGATGAGATATTACTGAATTTTACTTCCCATAAAAAGGCAATAAAAATTATTTGACCAAGAAGGAGCAGCTCCCTTTTCATTCATGCCACAGAAAGGGGTTCCAAATATTTAAAGTAAATCGAGAATATCACACATATAACTGCAGCCTAGTTGTACTAATTATATGTAAGAACATCCAGGTAACTCCATATATACATATCAGCTAAAACAGTACTGAAAAGGTAAACATTCCCTAACATTTTAATCATTTTCATCTTCTCGTTTTAAAACCCGCTTTTCTGTCGTTCTTTAGCTGATTTGGTAAAGCACACTAAGTGCTCATGGTCTACTCACAGGGCACTTCTGTAAAAAGAAACAGCAACAAAACACCGCATTTGTTGCAAACTTGGGCCTCTTTTAAGTGCAATGTCAAGTGCAAAGCAGTAGATCTTGAGTGCACAGACTGTGTGGTTGTCTTCAAATACACTGGCAATTCTGGTTCATGCTCATGCCACCGCATAATGTAAAATGGCTGAGTGAGATGGAATACAGATCAGAGGACTCTGTGATTAATAAATATGCTCTCAACCTGCCACATCACTGGTCTCAGCTCTGTAGAAGAGCTGAGTCAATCACAGTGACACATGACAACAGCAGCTCATTAAATAAAGAATCAGTTTCTCCAGATAATCATATTGTCGTGTGGATGGTGCAGAGCAGACGAGAACTGTTTACTTCAGATTGTAAAAAGTGACATGGCAGTGTTTGCACTGTTGCGCATTTAAAGAATAAAACATGAAACTGTTGTATTGCTTTCCCTCAGAAATATCTTGTGCTCAAAACATCAGTCTTAACACTCCCACAACTATGACTGTTTTCACTGTTTCACCATTTTCATTGGTATGTTCCCCTACTGGGATGGATTCAAAACACAACAGTCAATATGAGGCTGCAGTGAGTTTTACACATATGTGAACATGGCAGAATTTCGTCTGTTTTTCCTCAGGCTCCTGTTCTGGTTAGTACAGACTGCCAGACTCGCAGGTTTCCAAGAATGAGAGGAAAAATATCAGTATTCAAGATGCAAGACAGTATCTTTAATTCAAACTGCAAAAGCAGTTTTCTTTAGCACAAAAACAGAATCATTAAAAAAATACTAAATGTCTTTTTTCTCATTTCCTTTTTCTCCTTATGTTTCCCACTGTATGTTTTTTTCTCTCAGGTCTCTCTGTCAGTGTTTATCTGTCGAATGTGTTTGTGTGTGTGTAAGCAATAGTGTGCGTTCTTGTATGCAGAAATCTAGACATTTGCCCAATGTGTCCACTGTTATCCTTGCCTGTGTGCATGAATGAATGTAAGCGTACAGGTATGTGTTATATGTGTGTGTGTGTGTGTGTGTGTGTGTGTGTGTGTGTGTGTATGTGTGTGTGTGTGTGTGTGCTTGTACATGGGCATGTGTTTTTTCCAGACTAATTGGAGCCACTCACATAGAGCAAAGCCACTCTAAATCTCCAGCCATGACTCTCTGGTCTAAATATCAAAGTTAACAAGTAAAACACACGTACACACCCTGATACAGATCTATGTCTACACCTCATTTGTTCAAAACATTTTTTTCCAATTTTATCCACAAAGCACTAAGCACTTTATCCAATAAAGGGTCATTAAATAGTTTTTCCTCATAGAGGTCTGGCTTTACACGAGGCCTTCAGTCATGATGGTGGGATTAAAAGGACTGTGTTATGTTGTGAGCTGTAATTGTTAGCTCAAGTGTAGGTGTAGTGTCAGTGTATTATCAGCAAGTGTATGTCTGCTTAGGAGCCCTGTACTTGAACAAAACATGTGTGGTAGGTGGTGCCAACTCACTTGATAACTGTAATTACCTTCCTGCTTTCAACCATCTCTTGTGAAACACTAAAGCCAGGTATCTGTGCAGGCACTCGCCCTCTTCTGCACAAGTGATAGTTGTAGCAAAATGACTGTATAGCTACATGTAAAAACCATCTCATGCTGTTTTATCTTTTGTTAAACAATCGAAACCTTCTCTGAACACGTGCAGTCTCCACAAGAGGAAATGCGGTACGACTCTTTTGTTATTCTGTGCACATTTACCACACAGATGATGTGAAATCTTCTCTCAGAGCCATTACATTTACTATCTTCTCAAAAAAAAAAAACAAAACATGGCAAAATCGTTATCCTTGTCCACTTTTACAGCTACATTTTCCATCTAGCAGAATAAAATAAAACAGTTCAACCACTGACTTATCATGCACAGAGTCAGAATAATATTGAATCAACACTAATTAAACATCTTGATCCAAACAGCAAAAACATCCCTCTGAACCGCAGATCATCCCACTGAGACTTTTATTTGAATATGTCAGGACACTGTGACAGGGAAGTGACTGCACATGTACAGTATTAATCAAAGTGATGGGTAGGCACTCTTTGTGTAGTGAAGCTTAATCAATACACAAGTTATGGAGATGCTGCATTTGTACGTGAGTCCAATCAATAGACATGTGATGGACACAGGTTATTCAAAGATAGAGAGGTGGACGATTGACAGAGAACACAGGAGGAACATGTGGGTAAATAATGAGCGACTGATGGGTAGAAAAGAGAGCAACAGATGTATGAACAGGCAGCTTTCCTGCCAACACTGCAAACACATCCTATTTGTGCGGGTTTATGCAATTAACTGGTTGTTTATCCTGTTCCATGTTGACTAAACAGCTTCATAAATATTGCAAAACAATGCATTTCAGTTTTGGCACAATGTCTACCTTACTGTGGATTGTTTGTTTTTGTGTGCATGGATGAGTGTGTGGTCAGACTCTTTGGTGGCCCATTATACCCATCATGTAATGAGAGCCTGTTAGCAAGAAAAAGAGTGTGAATGTAACGTACTGTCTGCAGACCGAAATACGCCTTCATCAATAACAAGCCTGTTACTTTTCCTCAATCAATAAAACCTCTGTGTGTGTGTGTGTGCATGTGTGTGTGTGTGTGTGTGTGTGTGTATCCACACAAAGCATCATTTCATCCAATAGCAGAATGCAACCTCTCAACCTAAGAGCTGCCTGCTTGGCTATGTCAACAAACCACAAGACCACAAGATACACACATGCAGCACACACACACGTGTGGCAGTAACTCAAACTTTGGCATATATCTGAGCAGTGTGTGTTAGAGTGTAAGTGTGCATGTGTATAATTATGGATAAAGGCTACCTTGTTACACAGGCAAACTAAGTGGCATAAAGACAAGAAGGGAGTCTTTAAACTTATCCTCGTACATACTGTACACACATGTAGGCAGACTTACAAATGTATTCCTGGCTGGCATGAGACACCACACACACTCAAGGCTATAATATAAGCTACTAGTGTCTCTTTTCCTTTCTCTCTGGCCCTAAAACAAAGCAAACATGTTTACAGATTGACACGCATGAGGGGAGGCAGACTGGAGGAAACAGAGCTGAGGTGGAGACAGATTTAAAATACAGTTGACTATTTATGAATGCATTTATTCAATTTTTCACTGAATGTTCAATAACCCCACTTAACCACAAGGTTAT
>JAQFJA010000001.1:8270713-8281793 GCA_029874485.1 Naso brachycentron
CGCGCACACACACACACACACACACACACACTCACATTTATACAATTGTCTAATACTTCTGCCAACTTTTGCAACATTTTCAAGATCTAGTTTTTTGTGTAAGTGACAAAATGGTCTTTGCCACTGAAAAAGACAATTGTCCAGCAGACCACATAAATGACACATGAGATGATTTACTCATGGTGGCCTCTCCAATACAACCTGTCAGACAACCATGAAACATGAATTTTTACACGCTTAATTGGCACAAGCTGTGTCTGCAGTTGTGGTTCAAGTCCAAGCTGCTGTGTGGACATAACACTTACCAGGGCCTTTTTCCAGGAAGATGACCTTGGACTCTGGGAAGAAGTTGGAACCAGTGATGACCATCTCTTCTCCCCCGCTGACCAAGCAGCTGGTCAGGCTGGATTTCTCAACCTGGGGCAGCTCTTGAGCTGAACGCTGGGCTGGGAGGGGCACAGCAAGGGTGGAGAACAAAAGAGAATGATCATTTGTTACGTTCAATCTCACTAAGTCTACTAGTATAAATAGAGATGCATGCAAAAGAAATTAACGAGAACACCGAACATCATTTAGTTAAATACAAAATCTTCCAAAAATATGGGTTGAAAGATTGTCCCAGATTTGTATCAGCAGCACCTCTGGGAGTCTCAACAAAGGAGTTATTTATTGCAGGGCAGTGAGAATGTCACAGATAGAATGAGATGTTCTTGCCTAAAGTTACTTTCACCCACAGCCAAAAGTCAATTATATAACTTTTTTATCACTTCACAGCAAGATTGCTAATTTGTGTGGAAAGGTTTGCTGGCATGCTTGTCTGAATGTGTTTTTCCGTATGTGGTTTTCTGAATTAATTTGTATGAGTGTGTGTATGAGACTCAAGGCTGGGAAGTTGACACTCACAGCACTCCACAGGAATAGAAGAAGCCTGCAGGGACAGCACTTTCCCGTTGGGTTGAGGGATGTGCACTCTGAACACCACACGGACCCGTGTGTTCTTTCTTCCTATATCCGTCTCCCCCTTCCGCAGCTCGATGTCTGAGTTCCGCAGCTTGAGGATGCCAGCACAGTCGATACTGCAAGGTAGAGGGAAAATAGTTGGCCCAATACAGCACCGCAGTGATGGTAGTCATCTAAGACATATTAAAGGAGTGAAGGCCTGTGAGCGATAAAACTAACCGCAAGGCCAGCATGGGCCTGGCAATGAGAGGCAAAGTAAGTGTTCAATCACAAAATAAAAATGTCGGTGCATATGATTTATTACACATGTAAGGAAACCCTTACCAAATCCCTTCCTAAGAATATCAATATAAATGAAACCAGATCTTATATAAATATAATCATTCAGCTGATGCAGAATAATAAATATTCAAACAAAGTTTGCTCCTCTGCATCATAGGAAAACCTCAAATTTTCCTTCTGCACCCAACTCTGCTGTTGGTTTGCATTAAGAGAGTCTGTTAAATCCTGTTGGACGATGTTACACTCCTTTATGATCATAAATGGGCTTCTTCTTTCACTGAACAGGGTTTCCTTCATGGTGGTAAGCTCATAAGTAACGTAACCCTGTAGGGCTGCTGACACCTACCTGGCTGACATGTTGTTTTCGGGCAGGAGAGGAATTTCGAGAACTTTGGTGCTGGAGACTATAATTTCTTGGCTGGCTGTGGCTACAGTTTTCCCGGTGATCCGATGCACCTGGTAGAAGGCATGCGGCCTCAAGTAACGATCATCTGCTGTTCCGATGAACATCTGCAGGTTGACAGGCTTCTCACTGTAGCCAATGAGCTGAGGCAACACAGAGAGATAGATAGAGATAGAAAAACAGAATAGAAACAGATGCTAGTTCTCCCTGGGTCCAGATGAGAGGTGTGAGCAAAGGAATAATCCCTTAATTTCTGCGGCTTTCAGAAGGCCTTTTTTTTTTTTGGCGGGAATCTAAATGTCAGGTTTGGGGTGTTTTCGCTATTTCTGGCAGGAAGGCTGGAGATTCATCTGGCGCTTTGGCCTCCAACCAGTTTGACACTGACGTTTTCAACAGATTTTTTCCGCTTGCACGCCTGCCCCTTAACAGAATTTTGTAGAGGACACTGTTACCTTCCCAGAAGCTCAAAACCCTGTTTGGTCAATTACTCCAAGACCAAATAAAAGTAACGAAAAACCCAGAAGAAAACAGCAACGTTAAAGTGGCTTGAAGATTTGGTAATACATCATCATTTCATTTTAATGATTAATGATGATTTTTTTACCTACAAGTAATTTCACAATGATGTTAATTTTCAACGTGGCTCAAGGAAGCCAAAACAAGGGCAAATAACACACAATTGTATTCACACCATCTTCACTAAGGTTTGTGAGTATAAAAAGCCTTTTAATGGTTCAACTGTGGCTAAAAAGGAGAAAAAAAATCAGCTGTAAAAATGTCAACAGCTCCTTCAAATGCAGTGGTTCATGCCAACATGGTTGGCAGAGTTCACCTAGACTAGCTGCTGCCCTCTTCATTAATCTCTGAGCTCTGACACCCTGGTTTCAACTCAGACAGGTGAGATGTTGAATGGAGGAAGAGTGTTGCGTGTCGGTTCGAGAGACAAGGCGAAGATGGAAAGGAGCACAGGATCTTTCCTCCTTGGAGGGACAGAACAAACACACAGGCCACACAATCCAACCACTGTTGTAATGTTGCACTTGGCAGACTGCATGACGGCAAGATGGCATCCCCTCGCACATACACGCTCCCACCACACTGCCCTCATAGCCGACACCCCCAGCTCACATGGAGGGCAGCCCATTGAGGTTAACAGAAAGAACAAGGCCATTCATTGCTGTTTCACTCCAGGAACTGCCAAGCCCCAACCCCACCACAGCTGGCTGCTGACCCTTTCCTGCCTTGCAGGTTTGCGTCACACGCCGCTGTGTCAATGTTGGTGCAAAAGTGTGGTGGGTGGAAGGAGAGAGAGTGGGTGTTGCTTGGGATTTGTCATGTGCTGTTCCAAATCCAGCTAAAATAAAAAGGCTAAAACTGGTCACAATCAGGTCCTGGAAAAATACAGGGTGTACCTGAGAAAAACAGAGAGCACACACTAGCAAAGAAATAAGTGCTTGGTTTCAAAATATTTACTTCTGACGGGATACACGATAAGTATAGTTGTTGATAAACCAGCACACAGATAGTTGTTATCAGCTATTTATTATTATGTTATAAACAGAGTCAATAATGTGAAGCAAAATTGCTTTCATTCACCTAAAAGGGCAGGATCTACACATTCTGTATGTGGCGATATAAACCTTTAAACATGGCTTGATGGCTACCAATAAAAACAGAGGAGAAGAAGTAGGAGTGGAGAAAGAATGAGCAGCAAGCTTCACGTGCCACAGAGACAAGCATGTCGTTGCCAATGTGGATATTTTTTTCCCGTTTCAGAAGAAGACAACAAGATGGCTATTTACAATAGGCTACATGTTCAGCAACGTTCAGATAGAAAGAAATAAGCTGAAAACCAGTTAGATTTGGTGCTTTCGAAAATTAAATCCCCCATCTAACTCTCTACATCTTGTCTGTGTTTACCCTCAGATTTGCATGAAATACAAGTTATCTTATTTGCTACTTCGTAGACAGTCCCCTATGGTGAGAGAAGTCAAGGTATGGGGCCACCTTTGTTGAACCGAGCAGTGGAAAAACTTAAATGTGCTGTGAAATGGTCTGCGTTTACAGCAGGTTATGTGAGAAGACGAGCCTCCAGAGGCAGATAATAGGTAGAGGGGGGTAGAGCTTAAATCTTCATAATGCTTTACTGTTCTTAGCTGAATATAAACCTTGTAGAGTTGTGCTACTGAGCTTTGTTAAGACCCACTGATTCCCAAGACAGACTTGATTTAAATAATACAAGGGAAAATCTATTTCTGGCAGGAAAGCTAAATTTTTGTTACTACTTAGCAGGAAAATATTTTACAGATGCTAATCTGTTACCTCAACATGTATAACTTTTGTAGATTTTTCTGTACAACAAGAAAAATTGGCACCCATTACCAAGTAGCAGTTCCTTGTTTATATCCTATGGTGAACACTTGCTATCCAAGTGTCTTGTGTATTAGGAGTGGAGAGTCCAAAGGCTATACACAAGTCTGAGATGAGAGGTGCAGGTCCGGGCTGGCATCATCAGAGTGAGCTGAAGGAGAAGCCGCACAGCTGCTCACAGCTGGTTCAGACAGGTAACCATAACCTTTGATGTTCATTTATCTACCTACTGGGCGCAGATAAGATGCATTTGCTGGCAATTTAGTCAAGGAATTTTAAAACCCTGTTACAAAGTGGCAAAGGATAAAAATATCGCTGACACTGGCACAATCTCAAAGAAGTCTAACTAAACAACTTCAGCCTTGCACTTAACCAAGACCACAAATTTATTTTACACTGGAGAAAGCAAGACTGTCAACTGAGAGGAGATTTGATCCTCGGGATTGAAATATCTTGACTTTGACTTCTACATCACCAAAAATCAGTGGGAAAGCATTACTGTTTTCATAAGGATGTGGCAGTTATAGTCATGTAAAATTAGATAATTACAGAAAGGTTTGTTTATCGGTAGTTCTACTTTGACAAATGTTGAACTATTAAAATTTCCAACCCCCAGGCTTTGTTTGACGCAAAAACTCCCCCACCTAAAACTGTGATGATTTTCTTCCACCACATCTTTCATGTGTTTTAACTGCTCAGTGATGAAGGCATATCTGAATTAGAACAAATGACTAAACTAAAGGTGTGTCTATGTCTCTGTGCTTTGTAAATAAGCTTGAACTTGCTGTTTGCTCTGTAGGACAGAGGGTGATGCAGGAGACAGAATAAAATCCAAGTGACACTAACCACAGGGATGACGGTGAGAGAAGGCAGCTTCCTCCTTACACAGAAGTGCATACAAACTCACGAAGACAGCATATAAATTAACGTTCTACACCTTAAGTCACAGCTAAAGCATTCAGAGAGATGATTCTTCGCTTTACTTTCTCACCATCACCCCTGTAAAACTGGAATCAACCCACACAACGTGAGACATGAAATGTGTTTAAAAGGAAGTGGCACCGCGGACCAGCAAGAGGTCTTAAGAGACCGCATTAGATCTTACGAGCCACATGAAACATAAATTGTGCTAGTAAGAGATACAAGTAATCATTCACCCTGGCCTCAGTGGATCAATGGCGATAAATGACGCATTATTCTGCATTCAAAGAAACACGAATCACAGGAATAAATGGTCTTGTGGTCTGTGTCGCTCGTTTTATGATCATGTCTGCACACTGTGGAAGTGAGCGCAGCCAGACAGCACTTGCGTGTGTGTGTGTGCGTGCGTCCATAAATCAGGGTATGTTTATTTGCAGCACCATGTGCGTTCCAGACAGGATAAAATGAGTTAACAGGGTCTGAAGGAATGTATCTGTGCGAGAGGACAGATGGATATAAAAAAAAATATGAAATTTTCTCTTTGAGCACATGCTAAACGTTGACTAAAGTAGAAGTCGTCGAAGATTTATTTTTTCCAGTGTGTCAGTTCTGCCCAATTCTACGAACTGTCATCACGCAACAAAAAAAAAGCCCCTCATTTTTTTCTTTCCTTTCACTTAGCCTCCTTCTCTCTGCTCTCTCTGTGTCCTTTTATACTCTTATTTTCTCTATTTCTCCGTCTCTGCACATGAGGGATTCAATGCGGAGCCAAAGTTTTGACAAACATACACTTCGCAGGCCAGGAGTTCGTTCCAAATCGAATAATCAACCGAGAAAACCTGATTAAAGGGCCAGAAAAAAAACAGGTCTCACTTCAGCAATCCCGGTCAATCAACACACCCAGCCAAACAGACACATACCACTCGGCCGGGCTGATTCCGTCCCTCTGCCACTGTCACAACTATTAGTGAAAACACATTTATTTTTTTGTGTCCTCAACTGTGGTTAATTTAATTCATAAAAGGAAAAAAAAACTGAGTGCCTTTACAAATGCGGTCCATAAAAAGTAACAAAGCAGATACAGTTCACAATAATTTTTATGGATGTAAGCCTTTTGATAAGGGGTTAGTTTAAAGAATAACATTTACTGCAGCAGCGAGGGCTGAAACAAGGAATGAGCGCTGAACAGAAGAGAAACATGTCAAAGCAGGTGGGAAGTATTTAGTTCTAGCTTTTCCATAAGCTTTAAACAATATTAAATACGTTTTCAGTTATCACAAAATGTTAAATCAGTGCAGCTGGCTTCTAACACAACACTTTGCATCAGTAAGATAGCATTTAAATTTTGTAACTCATGCCAATGAGCTCCTAAAACAGTAGTCCAAGCACACTTCAGGTGCCCATTTGCACCTTCAGGTTAGAAAATGGGCAAAGCACCACCTGCAAACAGCGGGACATGTAAACAAGCACACGTGGATAATGCCAGGCAGAGGAGGCTTTGCGACAATGAAATACACACAACACACACCCTTGGCTTGCTTCACATTCCGGAGTCACCCCTCTACCACCTCCTAAATCTGTGCTTGAGTGTGAAATACCACAGGAGGGTGGTCTCTGCACTTTTAACCCCTCACCTTTCTGCCTGTCCAGAGTGCACTGAGCCCAGCTGGTCAGTCAGCAAGTAACTGAGGCCTGATAGAGATCAGTTCTTATATTAAACCACACTGACATTAACACCGGTCACATGCGCCCGTTCCTGTGCTTGTTGAAGCCTGCAAAAAACTTACGGCTGTGCTGCTGCTTCTAACTGTGGATCTAGTTTAGGATCCCCAAAAATAAAACCGCTGGATACAGTTACATAGTCTGCTCCCACTAAATAAAGTCGCTACTTATTTTTGGCCTTCATCTGTTCCACTGATCCAGTACTAAGGCAAACAAGCTGAGGGGTAAAACATCTCACATCACAGCATAAACACATAAACAGTCACCCAGGCAAAACAACCTCTTCGTACTCATTCATTTTGTGTGGTTATCTTCTCATTTTATCAATTCTCTGCTTTCTATTTTCGCTTTTTTTCTCCCCTCTTTCCTCTTCACTTGTCCTCCCACCCTCTCCTGTCCTCATGACTTCCCTCCTGTAATTCATCTCTTCCCACTTCTTTTCCCTTTGTCACTCTCTCTCTCTCTCTCTCTTTCTCTCTCTCCTTCCCTGTCCTCGCCTCTCACCTTCCTCAACTCCATCGCTCTGCCGTAACTCGACACTTTCTCAAAGCGAGAGCCTGACTCTGCCAAGTTGTTTCCCTGTGTTGCTCCACTGTTGCCATGGTGAGACCCTGTGTGTATGCAAGAGTGTGTGTGTGCATGTGTTTATAGGCTAGGAGCAACGTACACTTACGCTGGTGTAAACTACAGCCCTGGAGCTTGTTTCGGGAGAGTGTGTGTGTTAGAATGTGTGGATTTAAGCACACTAACTTTGGTGTAAACTGTAGTGCTTGGAGAGGTTTGTGATGTGTGAGAGAAGACTCTGTGTGTCTGTGTGTGTGTGAGTGTGTGTGTGACAGTCTGGCGAGCACGTGTGTGCCACAAATGCACAAATAGGAGTAATGGTGGTCAAGGTCACGAGCCGGCCCATTTTATCTGGCAGTGGTTTCCCTACAGTGGCACTGTGGCACCACAACATGGGATCTATGGACACACACACACAGTGCACAGCTCACACAGGCTCGCTGTTTGCCCAGCACACTAGGGAGGGCAGAGAGAGCCAGGGGGCCGGTTGACTGTTTGTTTAAACAAGGTCAATACATGCGCATGCACAGGCGCACACACACACAGACACACACACACACACAGATGCGTTTACTGTATACTGCATGAGGGCTGTATATGGCCTTGCTAGACTGGTCCAAGCTCAATTCCTCTTATTCCCCATTCTATCCTCCCCCACTCTCCCTCTCTCTCTTGCTCACTCTCTCTCTTTCTCCTCCTCTCTCTCTCTCTCTCTCTCTCTCACACACACACACCTCTCTGTCTCTCTCCCCCTTTCAGTAACTATTTTCTCGCTGTGCACTAAGCCTGATTACAATAAACGAGAGCCAAGCTTCCAACATGTTTACATCAAATACAACCCCGGGGCAAAGCAACACCCGCTTCAGCCAGTTCACACAGTGCAAGCCGCATGGCTATGCATTGTTGTCTGTGTGTCTCCCCATTATGGCAGCCAGTCTGTTAGAAGAGTCAGCAGAGAGAGCGAGAGAGAGAGAGAGAGACAGAGAGAGAGAGAGAGAGAGAGAGAGAGAGAGAGAGACCTGATGAGGTGAAAGCCTCATTGTGGAGCTAAGCAAGAGGACAAGTAAGAAAAAAAGAAAGCATATGAGCATATGAGCATGTGAGCATGTGAGCATGTGAAATGTGAAATGTGAGAGCTAATGACAGAGACAGACAGACGGTAATGAGGTCACGGCCATGCACCCAAGGATGGGGATCAAAATCATTTGTTGCAAGTGGAAATATAAGGCTGTCTTGGACAACTTCTGTCATATTCTCTTTTAAATCCTTGTTACCAGACACCATGGCTTCATTTAGATTTAATAACAGTCACAACAAGCTTAAAGATGGACATATTCTTTCCAGCTGACTTTTTTCCAGACCTGTAATAAAGCACAGTCCTATGCGGTCTTTGTGTGTATGGGATGTGTGCTGAGTACTGTGACTGTTATTTGGCTGCATCTGACAGCCTTTTTCTGTTGTGCCGACCTGCCTCTATCCGTATCAGCAGGTAATACCAAAGGGGCTCCTTATATTTGCGTGGGTGCAGCAGCACTCAATTAAGCTGGTTAAATACACACAAGGATCCCTCAGCCAGCCAGAGAGGCTTCGGACTTATATGTCTCCTAGCAACAGGTGTAGCGATTATGGTCTGCAGCTAGCCCCAGAGGAATGGCTAAAACAGCAAGTCAGCCAGGAACAGGCGAGGCCTTCTCGCACTAGTATTATAGTATTATTTTACAGGGTCAGATGCTCAAAAATATTGCAATATTGAGTACCATGTGGAGCTTGCTTTTTTACATATACAGTGTTCAAACATTTGTACATTATTATCAAGAGCACTATGCTAATTTTCAAGTCTACAAAATGTATACTCAGTGCTCCAGGATATCATTTTCCATTATTTGCACTGGTCTCTAAATTTTGAGTGTGCAACGCAACACAGTTAAATTATTTTCCATCTTAACCGTATCACTGATAAATGTTTACAGTATTGCTTTAAGAAAGGTTTTGTAAATAACTTATTTCAGCCCTCGCAAAGTTCAAAGATTTCTCTGCCAACCAGTAGATTTTGAGGAGGGAGATTTCTTTGACAGACTTTCTATTTTATTGTGCTCACTCTATAAAAAAGAGGTTATTAGTTCTAATGAATAAAAGTACCAGAAACATCATTGAAAGATGGGCTTTAACAAGGCCTCCCTGTGGCTAGAAGTAATTTCAATACCAGTGAGTATCACTCTTTGAATAGGGATTCACAGCATTTCTCACAAAACCCCGTCATGAATCATGTCTGTAAAAACAATTCAATGTAAACGCTGTCACGCTTTGTGGTCTTTGCTCGTCTGACTACTGTTCATACAGACATATAAGGAGCTGACTGCTCTGGTCTTTGCTGGCCAAGACTTTATGACCCCCCTGTCTTTCTTTAGAGAGCTGATCACTGGATGGTCAACACTATCATGTCTTTCTTACTATTGTGAGCAGACCAAGTTAGTGCCAAACTCCCAACACGCTGCAGTCTCATGTTTTATTCCTCAAGCAAGTGACGTATATATTTGTTGCCAGAGCACAAGGTACTGTGACCTTGAACATAATGCACCAAACACTATACGCTGCTGCTTGCAAAGTCAATGATACAGGTGGAAGAGAACACACGAACACACACACACACACACACACACACAACCAAAAGTAAATTGATCTTCAACTTAACCATTAAATTCTACACAGACTCTGAGAAATGTGGATGAGAGTTGCCGGGTGAGGCGTATGAGCTTAATGCCTTCAAAATCAATTGAATAGATGTCATAAAAAAATTATGTTTTCTTTCTCTTACAAGTGGTCAGTTTGGAAAGTTCCTCATCAAAACCTTGTGAATCAGGTGCAGCTGATGCAGTCGAATTTTCATAATGAATTTTTCAGTTATAGTGACCAAAAATACATGTAATATACATATTTTATTACATATAAGGCGACAAACCCACAAACCTTGGCTTTTATCAGCCATGACTCTGAAAGACATGCAAGTGTGCTTTATTGGACTAAACTGTATGAGGTGGAATTCCCTGCTGCTGAGGGCTAAACCTGCTCCATACCTGCTCTATTTTTTTATTTTAATTCTCCCTTCACACACTAACACTGTAACACACACACTGTCTCTCATTCTCTTGTGTTTCTGATACAGAAGCTCAGCGGTGCACTGATCTGGGCAACAGCATGGTCACAAAAGGAAGTCATCACCATGCCCAGATGGCAGCTATGATGTCTTCTGGTGACATCACACCACCAGAGTCAAGACCCGAAGAGAATGAGAGGTCCCGCAGGGAAACAGATGATCTAGAAGTACAATCTGTAGAAAGTTTAGCTGCTGGATTATCATTGTGTGTCAGATTAAAAATATTCAATTTAGCAAATGAAGCTTACTTTGAATCCGGAGTGGAAAATAGCACAGAAATTAATAGAAGAAAAACAGAATACCCATTAAGATTTTCAATCAGATAACAGTACAGTAAACCAACATTTGCCATCAAAAGAAAAAGAAAAGCCTGTTCTTAATGTTGCCTGCCAAAATGGTTAATGTCAGTAGTATCTGAAATGTCTGGGACAGAAATCTGAATTCGCTCATCTTGGCACCAGCATCATTCTGCCTCCAGGGAATAGCTTGGGTCACACCTACAATGCACCTGGGAAACATGATACGTGCAACTTGTTTACGCAGTCAAAGCAGTGGTTGAGTGACTTTCAGATTTCCTCCAAATATTGTCCAATCTTTTTGCTGTTGTCGCTTTTGGCTTTTTTAGTGTCAGTTTGTGTGTGTGTGTGTGTGTGTGTGTGTGTGTGTGTGTGTGTGTGTGTGTGTGTGTTGGTGGGGTGTTTTTT